>JAODFY010015954.1:0-13078 GCA_027580055.1 Paracaudina chilensis | reverse complement strand
ACATTTTGAGACAGCTTGGGAAAAGAATACCAGTATCAACCGGACCGTACTGCGCGCGAAGAGCGTCTCAACACGTTTTTTGGCGAAAGGTGTTTTCTAAGCCGACATTTAGTAGAAAAAATTATTACAAGCACCAAGTGGACTGAACTTTTTGAGCCTCTACATGTAGTCTACCTTTTCAGAAGAGCCTGTTGCCTAGACTTGCATTTTGAACAGATAGCCTCTTCATGCGCGTTGACGGAATCTGTTTTCTAGGCCTATATTTTGTATGAAAACATTACTAGCAGCAGTCCAGCACCAACTGATTGTACTGCGCGCGCAAAACATTTGAGCCTGTACGTTTACTTTTTCGAAAGGGTGGATTGCCTAGCCTTTTTGAGACAGGTAGGGAAAGGATAGCAGTAGCTTATACCAACCATCACTACCAGCAGTCCACCAACAACCAAGTTTACTGCGCGCGGAGCGCGCGTGAAAACTTTGAGCAAAGAATAGCAGTACCAACCAATCTTTATCGAGCGCGAAGCGCTCTAATATTTTGAGGATAATGTAGAAGGCCTACAGGAGTTAAATTCTACCCGCACCAACGTGACGTTACTGCGCGCGCAGCGTGCAAAAATGTTCAACCTCCTATCCATGTAAGTTATTCTATTATCAAAACTACTTCAGTATGTAGGCCTATGTGTCCTTAGCTGCAATATTTTGCTTGATTCTCTCAAATCACTTTGTACACCTATCTTCAAGAAATTTGATTTACTCATCTTTTTTTAAAATTATTATAATGATAGTACTTCTTTAGTTTGTTTAAGCGTAAAATTTCAGTGGTTTCAATGGTTTGGACACACAAAATTCACGGCAGTTGCTTCACCCCGCATGCAACTGGACCCAATCAACGAGAAGTGTCAACATATTCCATCGAGAATAAATGCAGCGTCTAGGGTTCCAATGATTTCCATTGCCGCCAATGCATTGTCTATTACTACATTGTTTTCAAAATAAACCATGCATGCAGCAGATATTATTTCCCGAAGTTTCTTTTGTACATCCACTCGAGTCTTTCTCAAAATTACTTTGGAATGGACACATTTGAATAAACAAGTTGCGGGTACCTAGCAATGTGCACTTTGCTCCTCTTAATTTTCGTACCGTATAGCCCATGTTACGACTTCTCCGACCCGCTTACATGGGGTTCCGCAATGATTTCGGGCCCACCGGCTGGTGATGAAAGTAGAAAAATGTGCTCCCCTAGACACTCACCCAATGGAAACGAAAATTAAAAATAAAGCATATAATCAGTCTGAACAATGCAAAAGAGCACAATTTTTTTCATCCAAAGTTCTTCAATAATCAAACAATGTCCACGCACAGACCCCTTCCCCCAGGACGACCAAATCGAGGGCACCCCCAATTACGAAAATCCTGGATCCGCCCCAGCTCAGGTATATGCATCCCAAGATTTTCGGAAGTGCACCTCGGCAGTTGTACCACACTTTTCCAAAGCTTCCTACACTTTCTTTTTCTTATTTTCGGCACACGACTCGCACGCGACATATAATACTCCGCCAAATATCAATATCATTCCCTCTTGCCTCCTTTGTCATCCCTAATCCTCACTTCCTTCCATCCCTTTCATGTTCACTGAACCTTGCCTTGTCCCCTCTCTGTGTGTACTTTATCTGTGCTTTTCTCTACTGTGTCCATACATGTATGTACCTTGTACCTACTGTGTATGTACCTACTGTGTCCATACATGTATGTACCTTATGATGTTGTTGTCAGTTTGCCTTTGATATATCTCCTGCTAGGATCGAAACGTCAGGCCCACTAACTTTTTTTTTTTTAATGAATCATATTAAGTGATGTCTTTATTTTATGAGTGAAGATACACAGTAATATTAATGGTTATATAATCGGAGTAGCTGATGTCACTTATTTTGCATACAAACTGGCTTCACTGCACAGTTTTTTAGGACTTTCCATTCCCCGTGTCTGCTCTTGTCTTATTTACCGCTGAGATAAAACTATATACAGAACAATGTGATGTTTTTTTCTGAACAATCCTTGAACAACACGTCTGAGAAGTATCTTGTCATTTCTAAAAACCCGCCCAAAATAGGTAAGTTTTTCACCATTTTCCAAACATTACAAGAGACTTCCAGACGTCTTGAACGTTGTATACTTTCTTAAATAATTATTTTGTAACCGTCACCACCTTCCCATTTTCTATTTTCCCGGATTTAATTTAAGGTACTTTAATAAGAGACACAGCTTACTCTCTCACTTCGCGGCACCATTGTGACCTATTTAAAAAAATGTCCTGATTTAACAAAATGTCCTGTCCTAAATTCGTGTCAAATCGTTGATTGCTCATCAGTGTTAAGGTGTCAACCAGAATAATGGAAAAAAAAGCTCGCTCCCTGGGGTTTTGTCAAGTTTACTTTTACCAACCTTCCAAAAGATAATTATCGCACACGCACGATTGACGGCAACCAACTAAACGGGATGGATGGAGGTCGATTAGGTTAGAAAAGCGAAATGATATCCAAGCCGACTTCAAACTACACTAATTAAGTACGTATGGAATAACCAGCCAAGTAGAACCTGTAAATTGGTTCAGCTGCTCCTTGTGAGATCAGTCAAGCAAGAATAAGCGGTCGATGCTTAGAACAGCGCGCACATGAATAGTGTGCAATCGATGCTTCCATTTTAAATTTTAATTAATAATCCAAAAGGCCATTTTCCAATGGATCCGGTCATTATGTCCCAATTTATATGAGATGCATTCATTCATATGTTCATTCATTTGGGAGGCCAAGTTTAACAAAATTTGAACCTTAGTGTACCTGAGGGTACCTGAGGGTGAAGGTGGCACAGAATGTTAGGAGTGTGTTTAGTATGACCAAACCTTAACCCCCTCCCTCAAAGAGCGCCCTGACCTTTAGTTTAGTGTACCTATCATTCTGCACATTCCGAAAAATGACTTGAAGTAAGCTAATTATGCTGGCGTCACACTATCCCCAGATTGACACCAGATGGCCATACGAATATGGCCCCGACTGCCAATCAACAGCCGAAGCAAGTACGGTGCCTACAGAAGGTCGCACGATGGCACCCGAACCACACACGAAGGCAACACGAAGATGTGAATTTCTGTTAAGTATAGTTTACCCGCAGGCCACACGAAGGCCACACGAAGGCCACACGATGGCTACACGACGTCGTATTGAGAGTACGATGCGTTCGAACTAGGTCACGAAGGCGTCACGTGACCTCCCGATGGTATAAAATCTTCGGCCGACCGTGGGAAATTCAATTGCTGATCGGATATTTTTGGGAGCAGAACACACAGTACACTTTATTTCAAATTTAATTCAACTTTAATTCAACTTTAACATGCCAGCCAAGGCAGGGAGAGGCAGGGGAAGAAGCTGGCTGGTAAATACAGAACTCAGAAGAGGAAAGCAGAGGAAACTGAGGATTTAGAGGTCCAAGAAGACAGCACTGAGTCTCCAACCAGAGAGCGAGAGGCGGGAGGAATTCCAAGAAAGATGTCAGTCCTTGTCCAAGTAAAACTCCAGAGCGGTCCCCAGAGGGTTCCAGGTCTCCTCAGCGGTTTGAGGCTGGCCTTTTATATTTCCACGTTACCATGACACATGGGAAACGCTTGAGCTACTCAAATTCGGCTGTCTTCGCCGACACCGTGGTCCCATCTCGATGTCATCGTACTATAATACGATGGCTACACGACGGCATTGCGAGGGCTTCACGTAGTCGTGTTGCCTTCCTAAGACAATTGGGCAGCTTCTTGTTTCCTTCGTATTGTCTTCGTGATGCGAAAAATGCCCGATGGCACCGATGATCACACGAAGTAAAGACGAAGATGACACGATTTGACAAAATACCCTCACGATCGCCCGATGTTTTTACGATCAGAGCCGAATTTGAACATTTCCTTTATTGTGTGTTCATCTGGTATCAATTTCGGACTGTGTGACGCCTGCATTATGACATCACAGTGCCATCTTCATAGTGCTATGGTCAAATCGTAAGGGTATGTGCATTATTTGTATGTGAAATTTAGACGATGGAGTGCGCCATCATATATCTTTTGTATACGATATCACGTCACGTGTGTTATACATATAGTAAACATTTGGCATTCATTTGCCATTGTGGAACTGCGGTTCGTTGAACATGACGCCATGTGTCGACATAGCAAAAGACTTTCTCTCACGAAGCCCTGTAACAGGGGTTCCCAAAATGGCGGCCCGCGGGCCAGATCCGTCGAAAACAAAAAGGTTTGCCAAACAGGAAAAACGTTAATCGTGAAAAAACATGGAGACTTATGGCTGTACTTCAACAATCAAGGCCACCACATCAGATATCAAATCAGATATCGGCATCTTTAGTAGTTTTACATTTTTTTTCTATTTTGAGCTGTCAATCAGCACGCGAGGCGTGACCCAGACCTTCATTTTATATATTTTTCTCGCACGCCTGACAATTGAGAACCCATGCCCTATAGGGCCTATACTCATTCCAATGAGAGCATTATTAACATGCTTGAAATATATTCCTAATTTAACAGAACTTCCATTAAAATCACTTCTTGACTATCACCCATAAACCCAAATTCCCTGTTTAATATGGAAATACATGAAATATTCGGAATAATCTCTGTTATTGGTCTCATCTTATATAGCACTGATTTAGCGTACAATTTCCCTGAAAGGAATTTAATCATTCCATCGCCTTTCCAAGATAACCTTGGCATCAGTTTTTATTGGCTAATAGGAGGAGGAAAACGAAAATGGAAGCTCATTCCCCATATCATTTCACCGTTATCAACCGACATCGTGGCGGAAGCATTGTCAGCTAAGAAAAAAAGATCACAGCATGCATCCACCATCTCAATCAAACGCGCCTGGATGTAATAAGCGTCAGAGATTCATATGTATGCTCAGGCTGTACCCCGGCAAATATGTGTCCAAGTCCAATATGGCCAAGCTTTTCCTTGAAGACACACCAGACGTCATAATAGCATACGTCACAAACCACCTTGTTCATTCATGTTTTGATCTTTCCACGATTCAGGCCAATAACTTCCATTACAGAACGATTCGGTTCGTACCACTTACCTCTCGCCCTAATGACGCATTTAATGGTGTCAATATTATGCGGTGACACACCAGGCCACCGTAGGTATCTTCGATATCCGAGTAGGCCCCTTCATGCGACTGCCACTCAAAGGTATTAAAAAGACACGAATTGAAAGACGTTTAATAATAATCAGAGCTGTCAATCATCCATTTTCAACTTCATGCTGAGTTTCAATTAAATCATATTTTAACGATAATTTGAGGCCTTTCTGCGTCGTCAATGGCCTAACAACTCTGAAATCTACATAATGCTTATAGGTGTATACGCATTTTAGCAAGGATTTACTGAGTATAGGGATATTTTATGATAATCAGTAACCGCAATAGGTATTATTTTATAACAATGTATTAATTACATTTTATAAATTAACCCAAGCAATGGTGCCTCGATCGCCTTTCTGAACCAGGGAAACCATTTGAAGGAACAATAGACGCGAGCAAGAAACATATATACACATTAATTTTTCACTGCAACCTTAAAGGGCAAACAACTTTCGCCCTGATTAAGCCAAAAATCTGCTACACTGGTCAGTCCAATTGCCGTTATGTATGGGGCGTCGACCAATAACGAATTTCATGAGAAGTTCTGTGAAAATCACAATCGAATTGTATACATTTAATATTCAATTATGTTGTGTGTCATTGTGTTTGGTTTTGTATCCCATCAGTTTGATTTCCGAAGTAATCACAATTCTTTGTTCTTTCTAAACAGAGTCTACGATTGCTCAAGGGTCATTCTGTTTTGTGAGCCAAGTTGATTCCTTCATTGATAAACTTAGAGTATCCTGACAGATTGAGACAGCTCAATATGCCAACTTTGCAATACATGAGGTTGAGATGACATGATTGAAGTGTACAAGATTATTTCTGGTATTTATGACGAAGACGTTACTGGGTAGATGTTAAGAGTTGAGTACAACAACTCATACTCGTGGTCATAATAAGAAGTTGCGGAAAACATCTTATAGACATGATGTCAGGAAATATAGTTGTTCTTTTAGAGTTGTTTATGTGTGGAATAGTTTACCGGAATATGTAGTTTTAATTTGAAAAGGCTTTAGATAAGTTCTGGTTTGGTCAAGATAAGTTTAATTATCAAGCTGACCTGCACATTTCACACACTGGTAGCCAACCACGATCTGTCAGCCCGTAACAGTATGCTGAGGTGGATATAGAGGTCTTTTGACCTGCGTCCACTATGGCTCCTAATGTATCTCAAGGTAAAAACATATACAAAGATATTTGAACTGTTGTCAAATCCTCCTACGTTTCGTTTTAGACTTAACCCCTCGGTTTAAGGTTTTCGAATCATTTGTGTTTCCGACCGACGAGAGAAGTAAATCTGAAATGCACTAGTCCGCGACGTTACAACGACACTCACGCGTTCCACTCTACAGCCCACAGGACACCTAGAACTTAAATTTCAATTTCGAACATCAACCGGTATGAAATCATAATTGAAACAGCTATCAGTTTCTCGGTTAGAATTTGGTGTTTTGCAATCATTCTCCCAAAACGGGATCGTTTACACGTCGTACACATGTGGGACGCGGCGCCTGGTTCCATTTTTAATTTTTCATAAATAAAATGGAAGTGTATGTCTATGCCTCGGAGCTTGGAAATATTAACTGGTACAGAAATGACACCAAGTATACCGTAGGGAGAAAGATCACTTGATTTGCAGCGAATCCCTGTCTCACCCCCTGGGAACATCGAAGAGAGAAACACACTGAACCGACCAAACCTTTATCCATGTTCGTAACTCGAGACTGATTAGTAACGGAATCTTGACCTCACATACGATGGTAACAAATTAAAGAGATGGACGAACGAAGTTTAAAGTTTGGCCTATTATTTATTCCTTGGTGGGATGGTGACCTTTCTGAACTAGGATTGTGACCCATTCTCTATTATAATCAATATATATATTACCAGGCATCAACTTTTAGGGTTAAATATAACTGCACCGTCAAGAAGCAAGGGTCGAATTCGCCGAAACTGTTTCATAGCACGCCATGCTATACTGGTGTTTACTAACACAAAATTCCGAAAAAGGTTCAAAATGTTTTATAACGTACGAACATATCGTCTTACTTTGAAGTTGATATTTTATTATGTGGCTCTACTAAGCAGAAAAATACACATTTTATATATTGTAAAAACATAAAATGGTGTAATTTTAATTTTAACTTGATATCACAAAAAGTCTTACGTCAGGTATTGGGCGGGTTGGGGTGGTGAGAGAACACCGTACCCGGTGTGTAGTAGTTGGTTTTCAATTTTGGGAAGTTTTTTTACTCTCTCTCTGAGAGCCGTGCAAATAATTTAAGATGCAAAATAGCTTTTGCGATGGACCCTATCAAATATTACGGCACAATGGAATGTCGCGTAAATACTAGATCGCCATGCCGTAGGACAAATCTTACATGTGAACTTTAAACTTACAATTATTTATTTACAAAATATATATTTGACTTGCAAATAATGGTATATTAGATATTTGGGAATACACGAATGCAGTTAATTGTATATTAATTACATTATTTATTCAGAGAGTACTTATATCAGATGTGGAATAACAGTACCAAAAAGTATATACATCTATTAAAATGAATAAGTGATCGTATATAAGAAATGTTCCTTCTGAAGAAAACGGCAGTGGAATAAGGCATTTGGTAATTTCTACTTAATGACAAATTCGCCAAAATCGTATCGTAAATGGGTAACACGGCCCATCCATTGGGCCCAAAAGGCCATTATATGACTTTGGTGCATGGCATTTCTTTGTTTCAGTAAATTTATTTCATTAAGCGACTGATTCATATAACTGGCCATTTTTCTAAATATGTTGTTGTGAAAAACAAAAAACAAATTCTATAATAATCCGCCGAAAGTTTCGCGCCTACAATTTGCGTTATTGTTTCTATTCTAATGAATACGATAATTGGTATGACGTATGACGGGGGTGGTTCGATGTCTGTCTGTTTGAACAGCAGGTGTCGTAGTCCAGCCAACGTCTCATAAAACAGAATTTTCGAATTAAAGCGTAATTACATAAGAGCACATGAAATGATTGCTAGCCCACTCGTGTGAGAATTGTTTGCATTTAAGCGAGCTGCCGGGGTTTAATGACAATCTGAGATTATTTTGCGGTTGTGTTTCAGTTGTTTCCGAGCTTTTCCGCGATTTTGTTTTTGCTTGTATTCATTTACATATCATAACGTTACCATATATGGTCTTTCATTCGTGACCATCGGAAAATGTTAACCTATTCAGCTAACTCGGAAAATGTTTACCTATTCAGCTAACTCGGAAAATGTTTACCTATTCAGCTAACTCGGAATATGTTTACCTGTTCACATAAAAAGCTAACTCATATATGTTTAGCCGTTGCGTGGTGATGGTAATGTATCATTCAGTGTCATGAATTTTGAAGTTTCACTTCCTAACATTATCTAGATGCCTCTTGACTTCTTAATGATTGACATGTTTAAAATACATTATTTCATCAAAACATTTGATCGATAGCACATAACAAATAATACATCGACAATATTCGGGATCCTGTTTGACATAAGTTTGGCAGTAGTTAAGTACCTATGATGTGTTGTTATCATAAGGACCAGAGACTGTAATACAGCTTTATCGATAATCTGTCATTTCAACAAGATATATGACGCAATGTAACACAGAACAGTAATTTCCATAATAACTGTCAGGCGGTATGCTAATGCCCAATAAATCCACGTCACGTGATCACTGAGCTTCTCAAGTACGGAAACACTAGTCTACTGAAGCCATTTAGATCCGTCAACTTGAGACTGGCTTGCCAAACCTTTATTGTCGTAATTCTCCGTTTATCGTCTTCCGACAATTCTACACACCTGGTAACGAGACTCGTAGAAAGTCCATTCCTTAGATACCATATTTTATTTTGTTTAAATGCTGTGAACAATATTATTAGTCTAATTTATATTTCCATAAACTAAAGGTTAAAGTAATAACTGTATAATGCTACAAATTAGTTTTCTATATGTATAAGGTAGACACAGTTTCAGTAACTGGGTTGATCTCTTTAATCTCTTGAAGTTTGGGAAATATTTATATAATAATTACCCATTAAAATTATCAAGAAACGAAGGCTTTGAAACTACTCATATATTGATCCAATATTTAACTGAAGTTGCTGAACATAGTATTAAACCAATACCTATATATGTATTTACGTTTGGAGTAAACATTGATGTACCACAAATACAAACCACGTTAAGGAAACCAAACAATTTGCCCAATGTATGGTAAGGAAATGGATACGATATGGATAGGCTTTTTCACTTTGCCGGCTCCAATGTTACTATGGAACCAGATACATGTATATAGATTGGTTATGCAAAAGGTTGTAGAGGACATCTAACATCATTTAATCAACTAATGTAAACATGTGTGTTAAACGGTTTTGCGAACATTTTTTAGGTCAGCCTAGTTTTTTCTTTGCCGAATCAATTTCAATTTTCAAAAATAAGTGAGTTACATCAGGGTGGATGTCATTTATACCTAATTTGTGGATATACATTTTCTTGTGGTTGCTCATTTGTTTGATTCTTTGTGTGATTTGTGTGATTACCTTGTTTTATATCATGTTTTGCATTGATCCAAGCCATTGTTGGTTTAGTTGTCTTGGTGACCTCCCGCCTAGCATATTATTAGATGTAATGGATCACAGTAAAAGCCATAGTGGTTATTCCTAATCATATAACCTGGACGTCGTCCATTTATCATGTAGATTACGTTTACTTGTTATTTGTACACTCTAAAAAAAAAAAAAACACCTTGTGTAAAATTCTACACAACACCTGTGTATAGTGCCCCTATCAACGTTGTGTAGAAACGATGAAATAATACCTGTGTAAATACTTGTCGTGTCAAAACTACACAGGTGATGTGTAGTTCCGTTTACACACCGGTTGTGTAGTTTTCCCACAACATAATTACAACACATGTATTCAATCGTTGATAGGGGCACTAGTTACACCGGTGTTGTGTAGAATTTTACACACTTTGTGTTTCGCGGAAACGTACCAGAGGGTTACTCCAGCAAACAGTAACAAAAAGTTGTCATCCCTCAATGCGCGCCGCGCGGTAGTACACTAAAATCCTCGCATTAAGTCATTGGAATGACAGCTCGCTGGTGGATCCATGCAACGAAACATTGCAGGTGGACGTCCGTCCTTGACTACACCCAAAAAGATTAAGCCTACATTCCACATGCTAAGTTCTTCCGTGCTGCACAGCTAATTTTTTCTAATTTCTAAAAAATAGAGCTTTCTATAAACAATTGACCATAGTCACTCTCTCACACAACCAATTAGCTAACATATATACATTGATCAAATCACTTAATTGCTCATTTACTCAATTAATAAACATCAATTAAAAAACTTTAACACATCAAATTTTCGACTCCAATGATCTAATTGGACGAATCAAATTAATCATTCGGTGAGCGGTAACGGATTGCGATTTACGTAACAGTATGATGTCAACATATTGTACAAACCGGGAAAAGAGATGTACCTCGATGATACATTATCGCCTGCATTTCTCCAAAATGAGGAAAGGATCCACAGTCGAGGTCGAGACGGAAAGCATAAAAATGATAGACTTTCTTCCAGTGTCTGAAGCAACTCGTGAACAAATTCAGAACTCGACCAACGAAGACACTGGCTGTCAAAGAAACGCTTCATCACTGAGGGCTGGCCAGAAAACAAGGAACTATTGCCAACTGGAACTAGTCCATATATTTCGCAATCCGCTACGAAATTTCCATCCAAACCAGAATCATATTCAAAGGACTCCGATGTGTAATACCTGCATCTCTGAGAGCGAGCATTAAAGAGAAACACAACGCACATACCGGTATCGTGAGTTCGCTGAGGAGAGCGAGAGATACAGTCTACTGGCCAAGCATGAGCAAAGAACTCAAAGGCTATGCTGAACAGTGCAGTATCTGTAATAATTACCGCACTCAAAAATTCAAGGAACCACTACTCAGTGTTGTTAAACCAGATCATCCGGGAGAGAAAATAGGAGTGGACATTTTCACTTTAGATGGTACGAATTATCTCTGCACTGTGGACTATTTCTCGGATTACTTCGAGGTAGACAAACTCTCGAACAAGAAAGACGCGCCGGCAGTGATAAAAATCTTATACATATTAAAGTGCAGTCAGATTACGGGCCGCCGTTTTCTTTGCGCGAATTCGCCGATTTCGCTAAATCGTACCAGTTCGACCATGCACAGTTCTCCATTCTTCCCGCAAAGCAATGGCAAATTCGAAAACGCGAAAAGACTGTCAAGAACTTAATCAAGAAAGCGAAGGAGGATAAACAAGACTTTTATCTCAGCCTACTAAGCTGGAGAAATACTCCTCCCGGAGGACTTTCGTCGTCACCATCACAGCGTCATTTCAGTAGAAGGACCAGAACTGTAATACCGACATCCAAGAAACTGCTCAAACCCAAAGTAATCGGGGTTGTTACGCAAAAGAAGAAGCAAAGGAAAGAGAAACAATCTCGATATTACAATCGTAGTGTTAAGCTCCTTCCAGAACTTAACAAAGGACAAACAGTTTGCGTTCAACCAACCGGGCGAGACAAAGTGTGAGAGAAAGCCAGAGTTGAAGACCGCGTCAACAAACGCTCCTGCAAGAGATATAATTGTTTGTCCCCATAATGACCAAACATGCATGTGGCTTGGTGCCTGAGGAGCATGCATTTCAAAGTAAGAATAATCTTTGATGGGTGGGGGTGTTATTTAAATATTCAGGAAGGACTTTCTAGGAAATGGGAAGACAATGAAGAAACAGGATATTTAATATTCTATGGCAGCTGCTCATCTTCGAGCAGCAATAATATTTGAATGACTATTGCACTTCCAATCTCAGTTTACTAGATTGTTTAATACAACTCTAGATTAACTGTTTAATACTCTAGATTTACTGTATTTTGTCAATTAGTAATACAACGATATTCGTTTTGATGTCTTCAATTTGTTCGTCTTAATCTGTGTCTGTCTTTGCACTTTGAGGGGTATGTTGGTAACTTGTCTTGGAGAAATGCCAAGGCCTCATAATTAGTCACATCACCTGTAATATTCAACTCACCAAAATGACAGTCCCAGGTTTAGGAAGGGTAGGGGACTGGGCCCATTTGTCAAAATTGGTCAAACGCCAGTACAGGGGACTATAGTCTTTGGAACGACAAATGAAGTAAATCTCAACTTTCGTGAGTGGGTGGGGCTTAATACTAAATCGCTGCGATATGAATGAGAGTAATATATTCCCTCACCAACGACCACCACCCCCCACCCGCCCATGTGTGCCGATGTTTGTACACACGAAATATATCGGGCAGAATCGTCCTGCAAAATCCCCATGGACATAGGAGCAGAATTCAGGGGCTAAAGTGGGCGGATATTTACAAAATTCGTTACAATTATAAATAAAAATTCCTGCACGGGAGCACACAAATCAAAAAGGATTGTGTCCATGTGACAAATAAATGGTGATATCTCTGCGCGAAAGCACTTGAAAATGTGGTTCCTCGAGACCTTGTCACATAAGCTAAATTCCTAGTATTCATATAAACCTGCGTGCAAAATACTTGAAATTCCCCTGGGACAATGTCTGGGTATATATGCCGCTGTACTTAGGCGCCGCTACGAGGGGGAATTAGGCCACCCCAAAACATTTGTCCTCCAGATTTTATAGTCTCTGTCCAAAGTAAGTGCTGACAATGAAAATACGATGAGGTCAAATATCATTAAAAATGTCAAGAAGAGCACAATGTTTTGTCTAAATCATTGTGTGAATACCTCCTGTTTTTTACGAAACAAAAATTTCAGCCACGCGAAAATATTTTGT
>JAODFY010015843.1:0-13078 GCA_027580055.1 Paracaudina chilensis | reverse complement strand
GTAAACAGTAATATTAGGGCAATTATGGGCTACGATACAAACTGGTTGAAAATCCCATTGGCAACAGTGTGTAATATAGCTAATGTTGACTTTTAGTGACACACTTAAGTCAATGGAGATTTGGTCATTGAATTATTTTTGCTCTGATTTGATGCTACGGTGGCCAAGAGGGTCCATCAACTAATTATTTAATTTGCATTATCTTCAAACTGCAAAAAGTTTGCAACGGTAAGTCAGATTGTATCCATTCTTGGTATAAGTTGTTGGTCAATTTAGTCAGTACACATGGGCCCAAAATTTGGGCAGCCCAATTTTTTTCTACCCAATTTTTTTGCCAAAATTAATTATTAATCTTCACAACAAAGCAAGGAACCTCATGTATGCATGCATTCTGGTTTAGTGTAAGAAGCGTCTAATCGCAGTGTTATGATTGGGTGAAGAGTGTGGGTATGTGTTGAACTGATTATTGGAACACAGTAGCTGATGTATAGACATGTTTAGCCAGGTTTGGAGGGAACTGCCCACCCATACAAACATTAAATCAAATTCAATTAGAAAGGCTAGCAGCCAGGAGGTGTTTAGGAGATCAGTTTGAGGGAATGTTGCACATCTGTGAGTGGGCAAGGTTCACCAATGACCAGTGGATTAGTCAACTGTCTGGTGAGAATGCATTGAGCATTGATGATGCTCTCAAACCCACATCTAGAAAGAAAAATCACTTTATGTTTGTTGGATTCCTCCGTAACAAACCTCTATTTCCCTTGAAGCTATACTTTGCCAAGATTCTTGCCAAGTTGTCGTTCATCTGTAGAGTTTGTCTTTGAAGGCAGGGATCAGTTCTCAAGCAGTTGTGAAGTGACTAGTTGTCATTGAGCTGTATTTATTGGCAGTTGTGGATTCAGTTCAAAGATTGACCTATTTTGTTTTTCCACATCTTATGTTCATATTAGTCCCAGTACATGTCTTTTTTTGTATATGGTAAATTCAGGAGGGTTCATTGAAGGGTCAAAATGTAAGGTCGGAGTTCCTATTAGGCATAATCTATTTGGCCAAAAAACAAAATGGAAACTGATAAGCCAACATTTTAAAACCAATACAAGATAGTAAATCTCTCTTTTAACTACTGAAGATGACAATGAGCATTGTTCACTGTTTCCGCTACTTCCGTATGCATGGACCTACAAAAGACTGATGGCCACAGCTATTGTATTCGGGAATACACGCTGTCTAAATTTTTACATTTTGACCACGAAACATGCATTTTGCGGTGAGCCAACATAACATTTTTATTATTTATTCGAATGATGTCTATAAACATTCTGAGGCAATTTTTGGCAGATAAAAAAAAATGTCCGTACAATTTAAAGAAAAACTCTGATCAAGTAAAATGTAATAATTTTATCCTTAAGCATATAGTCAATGGTGGCAGTAGTTGGAATATGGAGGCACCCGAATGAAATGTCATCAAGCTGCAATCTTTGGAGAAAAGTAGGGGTGCCCCTGCTTCCCCTACCCATTAAGACTTACTGATAACATGACAACTGCTGGAAGGTAGAACATGTCATGTAGTAATGCATTAGTAAACTCAAATGGGTCGACCCCAACAAATATATAGGAATATATAGGGACAAGATGATGTGTGTTCTATATGCACCCTAAACTCATAAATATATTTATATTTTCATGCATTATGTTTGAAGAAAATTATCCTACAAACCTTTCTATGAGGGCAAGTGAACGCTGAGTGGGGTGGGGGGGGGGTCGGCAGAACAGAGGTGTAATTGTCCCACCCCCCCAAGATAAAACACCAATATTTCCTGCCATTGGTTAAGGCTATATCAGTGTTTAGTTCGGTCCAAGAGTCGCGGGCATAAACAACGCCAAAGTCTTCCAGCTAAACTTCCATAATCTGGAAATAATCAAACTTTTTTTTTGTATATCTCTCATTGGCTGTTTTCAAAATACTTGTGTATTATTTAGTGAATTTACCAGTTTATGTATATATTGCATCACCGAACCATATCCTGTGAAGCTTGACCAAAATTCTTGCTATTGAGTGATATGATTGCCAAAATGTGTAATGTATGTCACCATGTTGACATAATATTGAGAGAAGCCGACTTGTCAAGATAAATTATCTCACTTTGTTGACATGTTGTAAGAAGTCTTCTTGTCAAGATAAATTCTCGCCATGAAGACATAATGTTGAAAGAAGCAGTCTTGTCAAGATAAATTACCTCACCGTGTTGAGATAGTATTACACTTCTATTACACTTCTCGAGATAAATTCTCACAATGTTGACATAATGTTGAAAGAAGTACACTTGTTTTATTAAATTATCTCACCATATTGACATAATGTTTAAAGGATTACACTTCTCAAGGTAAATTCTCACAATGTTGACATAATGTTGAAAACAGTCAACTTGTCGAGCTAAATTATCTCGCCATGTCAACATAATGTTGAAAGGAGTTGACTTGTCAAGATTTGTCAACTTGCCGACATTTCAACATAATGTAAAAAGACGTCATGTCGCCTTATTTCAGTAGGATGTCGATATTTTATTCTTTGTAAATCTACTTCCTTTAAATAAGGTGTGTTGTCATGGTGAGATGATTTATCCTCGACAAGTTGACTGTTTTCAGTAGGATGGTCGTCATGGTGAAATAATTTATCTCGTCATCATGACATCTTGTTTGGTACTTTGAGAGCTCGTAAGTTTAGAATATTCAAGTATCTCCAATGACAGATTGAGTTTTTCATTAACCTTTGACCTAAATGCATTCTCCACCAATCACAGATACTTCCATTATTTCTCTTAAAGGTGCTTTCAGGCTTTATTTTTTACTCAAAATGAGGACTGAATGATTAAAACGTCACTTTTTTTGGTTTTTGGCTAGGAAACTCTGGTAGTGAGGTACCAAGTTTGGGGAGTGATTTAGTAATGTAAACAATCCAAAATTTATCCATTAAAATTTGTCCGGTAAAATGTATTGGTGGTGCTGTATTAGTTCGCCTGCCATTGCCTCTATAGCTTACCAACATTTATAAATTGATCAGAATTAAAATTAATAATTTTTAACCATGTATCTGATTTTTACTACTCGTACAATTTATATAATTGCATTGACTTTTCCATCTATTTTTATTATTGACGGTACATTAGTTGCCTACCTAATATTCTTTTCTTTTTTTTAGGCCAAAATTATGAAATTCTATCCAAATCTCATTTTTTTTGTATGAATATTTCAAAAGGGATTTATGAAAAGAATTGATTTTGTGTATGTATACAACCCTTCAGTGTAATATTATTGTAAATAGGAAATGATATTAATATAGTATATGGTATATTTGCATTCTGTCTCATCTGGCTAAATATTTCTTATGTTGTTGTTGTTTTGTATGAAAATAAAAAGGAAAAAAACAATTCCTTATGTAATTTATGGAGACTAATAAAAGCAGAGTGAAAGGAAACCAGAATATGAAATGTTGTCCATATTTTGTTTTTTATTGTTATAAATTCAAGAAAGCCCCAACTGAGTGGAAACAAATCCACTGATTTCAAGGCTGTTGACACTTATCCCAAAATCAATTTTGGTTGAAGGCCCCCCACATAGAGTTTACCAGTCTAGCAGATTTCTTGCATATTTGGGAAAACAGTTACTTACCTGAGAGAAAGGAGCCCCCAGAGGGAAGAACTGGGTGGAAGATGGAACTGTAAGAGGACAGCCACAACCCAACCTCCATCACCCAGACCTATGTCACCACAACCTCTACCACCCAACCTTCATCACCACAAACTCGACTCCCTGACATCCATCACAACAAACTCCAACACCACTGACCTCCATCACCACAAACTCCAACACCACTGACCTCCATCACCACAACCTCAAACACCCTGACCTCCATCACCACAACCTCAAACACTGACCTCAATCACCACAACCTCAAACACCCCCTGACATCCATCACCACAACCTCAAACACTCTGACCTCCATCACCACAAACTCCAACACCACAACCTCCATCACCACAACCTCAAACACCCCTGAACTCCATCACCACAACCTCCATCACCACAAAATCCAACACCCCTGAACTCCATCACCACAACCTCCAACACCCAACCTCCATCACCACAAAATCCAACACCCCTGAACTCCATCACCACAACCTCTACCACCCAATCTTCATCACCACAACCTCCATTACCCTGACCTCTATCACCACAACCTCTACCTTCCAACCTCCATCACCACAAACTCCAACACCCGACCTCCATCACCACAAACTCCAACACCCGACCTCCATCACCCTAAACAATTTGCAGGCCCTACCATTGATGTCATTAATTTGTTTCATTGGTTGACCTCTTGACTCCATTAACATGCACCACAATTAAGCACCACAATTAAGCATTAACACTAATTTTTACTCCCATCAATGTGCTTCCTAGGCCTGAGTTACAAACTTCATGTTGATGGGGGTGGGGGTTGGGGTATCGTGCAAGAGTCTGACTCCTGCAGAAGACGAAAATCAGAATTACGTTGGATTATAGGATTTAAGTATTTCTCGTTTTTAATTCGCCATAACAACTTTCTCTTTGTGACGTCATGATAGTCCTCTATTACGGTTTAACAGAATTTAAAATACCCGACGGCCAACGGCACGCATAATGTCGCAGTCCCGCCGCCCCAAAGCGCGCGTATTTCCCTGAAGACAAAATATCCTTATATGACGTCATAATGAATGTTGGGTGTACACGCTAAGATTCATTTAGTACTGAATAGGAAGGGACGAAATATTCGCAGTTGTAATAAAATTATTCCTGTATTCCTACTCTTTACGATTATTTTATTTGAAACAACTCTACAACAAAGAATAGACACGCATGAAGAACTTCTTGCGACATTTACGCGTTCTGATTAATCTCGCAGTTTGGCTGGGTTGACCGGCCTCAATACGTCAATATGCATTGCCACAAACATTTCCAGCTCACGAGGGCACACAAATTCTCGAGCCTTGCGCGCTGTATGTTATATATAACCTGAGGGGCAACGAGGGGTCAGAACTCTCTTCCAGGCAAATGGCTCACGGGATTTTTTTTTTCACGCTATGCGCGAAATTGATATGCAACCGCGCGCATAGCAAGAACATTTAAGATGGGCGGGCATGTAGGGGTCACAATTATAATGGGGACAACAAGTTTTGCGCCTGTAAACATCTCACGGTTTTTTAAAAATTCTCCGTCGAAGTTAGCGACCCAGCCCCCCTCCCCCGGCCTCCCACATTTTCAGTTTATATATAGCCTAAGTGTGTAGAACTTTTCAGAGATATTCGCCACAAGTTCAGTTTGAAGCACGTAGAGGTACACCCGTCTCACACGGCACCGATTTTCGTGCGCGGTTACATAATTATATAATATATACGTATGCTATTTCATCTTGTTTGGTAAAAAATCGCGGTTACAATGAAAATACAATAATTAAGTTGAATTGTTATTTTTCATTTTGTTTTGATGATAGCACCAGCATGCCTCTAAATACTAATAATGTGTAACAAGATCCCAACGGTGAGGCCATACAACAATTTGAGCCCACAAAAATGCCCCTACACACACAGCAAGTGCTTGGTATCATCAATAACTGCCTAAAAATGAAAACGGTGCGCTTGCCATATATCGCGGGCGCACTGTTCAATGACATTCTAATGGAATTATGACAATTTAAACAAATATTGATATATGTATCAAGACTACGTTGTCTGGTTGCATTGTTAAATAAAATTTCATTTGAATTTTATTAACTTGGTTCTTCTCATTCCTAAATATATTAACATAATATCGTTGTGAGGAAACCTTAAGTGGAAAGGCGTGATTGGTGGAAACATTTCTTCGAATTAGTCACGTCACACTGACTAGTCGCATCATTTTCTATATATGGTAGTATAAATTCCTCATATGGAATTTGTAATGAATGAGGAAGTGATTGCATCATAGCAATATTATTTCGCAATCACTCAGCTAGCCCTCCCCAAAGAGAAGTTATGCGTCATAAACGCGTAGTAAAATAAGCCCAACTAAGTGTCTTTGTTATTAAATATCAGGTTTATCTACATATCAAATAGTAATATAAACCATTTTAGTTACAAAATTATGACCAATGTGTAGTAAATCAGTGAATTATTAAAATAGTTTTTTGCATTAATTTTGCAATCAACTTGTTCAGCGGAACGATACACTAAATCCAAGGGACGATTTGCAATGCACAGCTAGCCAGCCAGATATGGCCGATTATGTACGTATGCATAGTAATATCGTTGTTGTACGTGTTTACACAGTATAGGCCTAAGTTCAGCATGCAACGTATATGTACTGTACGTATATTCAATACACGCATACACAGTATATTATAAACTACTACGTACGTACCAACATCACATTTTCTTTCTGCCAACATGGCTGTGTGCACGGGACCGAAATTCTTCCCAACCCTTTAGGCTGGGATCGGCTGTAATATCATCGCCGATTGCTAAGTTCTGCAAGCTAGCTGGCAGTTAGAAAACCGAGGGATTCATAACGATATCAGAATATTCTGCATCATTTCAGGGAAGGCAACATTTAATTAAGAAGGAATTACAAAATTTTACTTCGGCTTAGCGCCGTCGGACTCAGCAGACGATTGCATCACAGTTCGTGACGTCATAACGTTCTTTCGGTGTTACAAAGTATTGGCTCAATTTTCTTCCGATTTCATTCGGTAAGGAAAATTGCACAACTTTTCGCCAATTTCTTCTGGATACTTTTCCTCCAAGGAGCCATGGCTGGACCACAGTCGATATTTGTCGTAGTGCAATAATTTGCACGTTTCCACTGCCAGTTGTACAGTGCAAACAATGGCGTTACTACGCTTATTATCGGATTCTTTGTAGTGGGGTACATCCCCCATCACCCGACAGGGACTGGCACTACACACGGGATAAATAAATGTTCGGGTTACCACTACCAATAATAACTCAAAGAGTTCGGAATATCTTCATGCTGAAAGGCTTAATGTACGTGTTGATATCGCGAACTTTTCTTGTTTAATGGCTTTTACCCAATGTGTGACTTTTTTGCAATATTTTTTGCTTTTAACTTCCCAGCAGCTTCTCCATCATCGATAATTAGTCCTAACAACCAAGTCCCATTCCGTCTTGGTTTGACGCAAAGAGTACGCGCGCGTCCACCATTGATGTTTCAATAACTTTTTTGCTACCTACAAAAACTTTCATAACATTGTTAGTATTACTCTCAGGAACTATTTTTCAACTATAAGTTTTAGGCTAGCCTAATTTTACAACAAAAAAAAACCTTGCATAATTTCTTTGTGATTTTGGTTAAGAAGAAGCAGGTTTACACCAAATAACAAAGTATATTTTGCTAGATGAGCATTCGAAGACAGTCTGTCCCCATCCCTATCGGCCACCATCATGGTCGGAGTAAGGATGAATTGTCACCGCAAGACACACCGCAGAGTGTAAACAATTTCTTTTCCAGTGGAAGTCTCAGTCCACATTTATCCGCACCAACGCCACCTAGTTTTATATCATTGCCTCTCAAGGGAAAGGATCCTCTCAAAAAGATAGGGAAATACTTGATCTTGGAGCCGGCTGATTTTAACTCATTCAAAGCTGTTGACGTTGTTTCAGAAAGAAGGTTTTCAGTCAAGGTATAGTAATAATTTCTTTCTATTTCTTGGAGTGGAGTGAAACATTTCATTGAAAATTATTACCATTTTGTTGATTAAATGTGTAGGGGATCCTTTGTTATTCATAATACATGTATGTGACATTGTGACCTATCTTTGTTATTCATAATACATTGCTTCAATGCCAAAGTTTGTAAACATGTTGATACATTGTTGCCTCCTGTGCAAGCCTTGTATGTGGTGATGAAAATTAACAGATTAAAATTGTGGTTTTTGCTGGTACTAGAAAAAGTCAGAATCATTCAGTGTAGTACTTTGAAATTGCAGCTGAAAAGTGAAAAGGTCTGTTTATGGAAAGATAAAAAGTTAATTAAAATCATGAACATAAAAATGATGTAAATATACTCCTAATCATCACAATAGAGATTGGTGCTATTGTGTATTTTCATGGTTGTTCCTGAGTTTGCTAAATTGGAGGTGAACTATTCTCACCATGAATATGCTAAATCAATAAATACCTCATTTTCTGTTTTGTGGGGTTTTTGACCAACCACAATCCTAAAGGGTACATGGTTGGAAAAAAGCCAGCATGAACGAGTGAACTACCAAGATTTATTCCATTCCTGAGCATGATCTGAGACTGCATTGTTCTTTTTATCAGGACAGCCTGTCTGGCTGCCTGGTAACCATGACGACTGGTCCGCCATGGCCCCATATTGAGTCGAGCTGTGAAGTGTAGATGGCCGACTGCTGTGCATGGGGCCCGCATGTCACTCTCAGGCAGCATGGGCCCAGCATGGACCAACCTGGTGTGCCAGTTTATTCAATCACATGGTTCACTAATTTTCTAGGTTAACTAATCTTTATTAAATTAGTATATTTTTAATTGCTTTTGGGCACTTTAAAGTGCATGCTATGGTTTTATTCTGTGGGGAGATTATTACATGTTGCTCACATTAGCTACATATTTGTAAAAACTCATTGATAAGCCAATAGTGTACACAGAAAACAATTCATAGCAAAATGTCTTTCACAAAACACAAGATTTTTATCAGCGATGTTGCCTGTCAAAAAAACACATTATGGAAAACTTGTGAGAATCACTCAACTAACTCGACCAAAAGTTTGCTTCCATGCGCATAGAATATTAAATTTGGCATGGGTTCCAAGCAAAATCCTCCATGCAGGAAAGTTTTACATCATTCAACTTTTGACCTTACTTCAGAGAAGGAGTTTCATAATCTCATCACGACGACCGTTTACAGTTCAGTGCTGGTGTAACGTGTGGGTTGGCCATATTTGCGTCATTGCATAGTATTGTGTAATAGTAAAGATTGCACAATAGTAACCTCACTTACACAATCCTGCTGTAGTGTAATGATTTGGAGAGGTCAAATGTTCACCATTTGAAGTATATACTTGACTTACCATGAGGTTAAACAGCCTCAAATAAGGTTTCCTGAATCTGTGGCAATGCATTTTAGCTGCCATTATGGAGGTGTTATCACTTCAAAATTTTGCATTTTAAAAGCTTTTTATAGTTTTCACCAGACAGATTCTCTTTTATTTTCAGTTTCTCTTTTATTTACAAGTTTCTAAATATTGTGTTGTTGTCTGTCCAAAGAAGTGGTCACATCCAGGTCTTTTATAGGTGTTTTGGAAAATAATGGAATAATTTCAAAAACATGAAACAGAAATTGAGATGTTAATATTTTTAAATGTTGACATGTATTGTATGCAAATATGCCTTGTGTAGTGTGAAACAGTTTAGGCATTATACCAGCCACAGGGCTTGACCTAAGTTTCAAAAGAGGCATAGTATGTGCTGTTGGTGGTCTTGAATTTTGAAGGGCACTGCTGTATTTGGGGGTCAAATGAGAAAGGGTAAAGTGGTAAAGGGTAAATTCCAGATTTTCAAACCGCACCAATGGCATTGCTTGGAATTTTATATTTGATCAATGTAATTATTACTATATAATCATAAAAGAAATTTAGGTGAATAGAAGGGGCATAAGGTGACGGCACAAGCGAAAGGGCATTACAGCATTTTGTGGGTCAAATTTTGAGGGGCATGACAGCATTTTTCTGAAAAAATGAAGGGCTGGACAGCCAAAAAGCTTGTTGGCGCTGTTGCTTATTTTGAGCCCCATAGGGAACTACTGCTTTAAAGTTGGACCAGTCACATGGCATGGGGCTAAAGATTAACATGGATCCTACATACCCTGGAGTAATACTTAGATAAGATACTTAAATAGATAATAGGATTGCATTGATTGTGCAATATGAGCTTTGTTACATGGGGATTGTCAATTGTGATCTGGTGTAATTATCACATGACAAGGCTACACAGATGAGCGTGGTCTTAACACATCCCTGGATAAGTATTTTAGGATTAAGGGTTATCATGGATTACACATACTGATGTACTAACATTATAAAATACTAGATTGTGTAAAGATGAGCCTGTTATGAGTAATTGCAGTCAGTAATAATTTGTCATTGTTGTGGCAATGTGGTTAACTGGCTAGGTTTCCCTATAGAACTTGTGGTGTAATTTAACAGAAATGTCATTTAGCAGAAATGTCTCCAATCATATTAGGCCTATATGTACATAGTTCAAATGTTACTCATGTGTAATACATTATACAGATATATATGGTTTAGATAGTGTCAAATAGACCTAATATGGGGATATTTAACTGAATCAACAATGGATTGTACAGCATCGTCTAAAACCATTTCTAAGATTCATAGAATTTGCATACATAGTACTACTGTGATGGTACTACATTATACACTGTAGCATATGTTCCAAAGTGCTACTGTATATAATCAATTGATCTTTTTGTCCCATACAGTTATTGCACAATAATCATAGTGTATTAAACTTGTCCCTTTTACTCCAGAATGTATGATGATCAGGAAGTGTAAATACACATTGCTAACCTATAATTACCCTGTCAATCAACGTATATAATACATAGATTAGCATTCCCTGATCAATCTGGGAAAAAGATGGCGTCCATCATGTCACTGAGAACAGTGCAGTGACAATTGGGAATAGTGTGTTACCGATTTTTCATTCCATACATGTAGATCGGTCAGCCTCAGGAAATGCTGTTTATGGATTGACATGGTAAGTATGGGTACGGTACATAGCTCATGAATACCCAGCCCAGTAAGTTTTGGGAATCAATTACCTTTTTTAGATTAGTATACAGTGACAAGGTTGTGTATTAGGCCTACAGTGAGTGTGTGTTTAATGCACATGGTAGCATGTCATGGCCACTGTTTTTTTCCATTTTATTAAGTCGGTGATTAAGAATTTGCTAATCAAGTTTGTCAGATAGATGTCTCTTGTGTATTTCCTGATAAATTGAAGAAAAAAAAACTGGTGGGATGTTGCTATGGTTTCATATGTGATGGCATTACTGCATACAAATTTCAGTTGCTTATAGTACGGATATTGCAACACACTTGCACAACAAATTGTATCAATTGGCAATATCACTATTGTTCTTCACAAGTATATATATTACACTTAATAACAATGCCCTTAATTTAACTTGGGTTAATGCTATGTGTGTCCATTTTTAGCAGATTTGTCAGATCACACCAATTTACTTCGCCACAACAAACTTCCCTGCCTTAGCTCTAACTATAGGCAAATTGTCTAACGCACATACATGTGCGAATCTGGTAACTTTAACCCTGCACTTTACTGCAATAGCACCACGGCTTGTTAGCCATCTTGAATTTTACCATGTCTCAAGGAGGCAGCGTTTTGTGAACTGGTTACAGTTTTGCTAAGAAAACATCGTTCTAAGCATCCAGCAACCCATCTAACCTCCCAGGAATCCACCAGGATTCCAAGGATAAAGAGCTGCTAAGTATCCTTAAGGTTTTTCAGTAGTTTTGGACTGGGGATGGGCCCCTCTTCCTCTCGTCCTTCTTCCTCGCTCCAAATAAACCAAATCTTTGGCGCCCCATTCTGAACCTAAAACCTCTAAACTCTGGTTTTATAAAGCCCAAACATACAGTATCAGGATCCTATGGCTAAGGCAAGTCTTGCCACCCACTTAGCGGCGTGGTAAATTTTAAGATGGCGGACAAGCGGGGGCACTATTGCAGTAAGAGCAGGGTTAAAGTTACCAGATTCGCGCATGCTCGGTAGACAATATGCCTAGGTAGAGCTAAGGCAGGTAAGTTTGTTGCTCGTAAATATACAGACCAGGTTAGTTTTGAAATAATCAAGCAAAGTAAAAAAGAACATAGCACTTTGTTCTTTATGTGTGAGTGGTATTGTTCATGGTAGTATACTGCTATAACCATGAAGTTATGTTACCTAATATAAAACACTGTACACCCTGGAATCAAAAATTTGGTCTTATTTTGTGTTCTCTTTACAGAATCAAAGGTAGTCTGGCTTGTTTAAGCAACAAAATCTGATTGCAAGGGCACTATCTGATCTGACAAACTTAATCATGTGTTGTTGTATAAATAATGTATAATATTAACTTGAAATTATAGCACACTACTCTCTAGCTTTTCTTGTACCATATCATGTTATACGAGTTAGCATCATATGCAGAAATTAAACATGTAGGTACATCATGGTCATACCGCTCTCTCTCTCATTCACTGAACAGATTGTACCCAGTTCCAAGTACCAGGAGACATTTAAACCAATCTTCAACATGGAGCCCCACAAGCACATCAACAGCATTACTGAAGTCTTGTTTGGCGGTGAACATGCCTACGTTTTCTTCCCCCCTACATTTGGCGACATACATACCTTCATCAGGAGCCAGCGAAAGCTCCGAGAGCCACTTGCAGCAAAGCTTTTCTACCAGATCGTCTCGGCTGTGTCCCACTGCCACAAGAGCGCTGTTGTCCTGAGGGATCTTAAATTGAGGAAGTTTGTTTTTGCTGATCAAGAACAGTAAGTGGATTGTGTTCCTTAATGTAGAAAACGGTAAAAACCCAGTGGCATGCGCAAATGGGGGGCTGGGGGGGCAAGGCCCCCCCACCTTTGTGGTCAGTCGGAGGAGAGAAAAAAGAAGGGGCTAAGGAATGAATTATCTGTGACCTTTGATTACCGGTATTCTTCAACTATAATGTTGCTGTTATCCCTCTCAATGGTCAAACATGTTTAACAGTGGGCAAAAAAAATCGCGCGCTTGTATATTTGTAGTAGGCAGCATCAGAGTTGCTCACTTTGGAGCAAATAGCCGCCAGTTGGAATTAAGACGAAATTTCTGCCCCCCTCACTTGGTGACTGGCCCTGCGCTCAGTATGTGTCCTTCCATAACGCTTTACAGAAACATTCTGTCCCACCCAACAGAAATCCAGACGGGGTATTTGATGTTTGACCTCCTACCTATG
>JAODFY010015623.1:0-13082 GCA_027580055.1 Paracaudina chilensis | reverse complement strand
CAACCCCACCCCCAAAAAGAAAAGAAATTATGACAGATTGGTACACATGCATCTTTGCTGGAACATTACCATGGTCTTCTCAGAGTCTGAGACATGGCTCTCTTTGAGGGTGTGTGTGCATCAACTTCAATAGGGTTGGGCTGATATTGCCAATATGGGGTTTGACCTATATCTGTTATATTTCTACCCAATATTCGCTGATACTGATACTCTGCCGATATTTGAGCCTATACATGACTATCTATTATAAACATTGGCTAGGCTAAACTAGGCTTAGACCTAATGTTATGGTTAAGCCTAACTTCCAGCCTACATAGCCTATGCAATGAACTTGAGAAATACAAAACATTTTGTGGAGAACAAAGTTTTCACTGATTTGATAATCTTTTCAAAAATAAAATTGCTGTTTGCAATTGCAAACGACAGGCTTTACGTGAGGCCTATAGACTTGACATTAACTAAGAAAAGCTGCGTGCTGATTTAGTAATCAGAATTCTGAGAATTTTGACTTGCTCAAGTCATAGAAAAACCTAGATTGGGGAAATTCCTGAGTGCGATGTACATTTCGTTGTAGTGTAGGTCGTGAGTGTTAATGGATGAGTGATGTTATTGTATGTGTCATCCAATAAGTTTATGTGATGCTAAAATGATTATCAAAACTCTTCTTTTTTTTTTGGCCAAACATAGTAAGTGAATTAACGTTACCGTGACCGGTTGCGTCCCCCCAGGACAATTTCCCCCGGACATTTCCCACCCGGACATTTTCCCCGGTTAATTGAGTTTATAGTCAGGGGTTAGGGTGGGAGGGAAGAGGGGGTAATGTCCGGGGGAATTGTCCGGGTGGGGAATTGACCCGGGGGGAGATGTCCTAGAACCAATGTTACAGTAGGATAAAAAGTTCACACTCTAGCGACGATGAAATAGCAGGCAGTTGTGCACAAAAGACTTTGAGTCACTAAGTGATTTGTTTCCTACGTAATTGTGTGGGCGAGTAAGAAAGACCTAACAGTGCTTGTATTGCAGCAGTGCTTGTATTTGCTGCACCAAATTTAGTGTGATTCGGTAAAGTTACCAAAGCTATCATAACATTTAAGATAACTTTGTTTAATATAGATGTTGATTATAAATGTACTGTGGATTACAGTTTTACAGAAATTTTAATGCAAATGTATAAAGTAAAATTAACTCTGGGATGAACTGTTTGTATCAAATGGGCTACTATCGATACCCTAGGACCACCATCGATTCCGACACTATCAATTGACGCATGTTTTACAGCCTACTCAGGGAGAGAGTTGTTTGCCTTGTTATGGTAATTGTTTCCTCCATACTCTATATATAGCATCTGCTTCTACCTAAATTGGTGGCCCCTGGATGACCTTGTCTGACCCCTGACCTCATTTAGCATATATATAATATATTTTCTTCTGTCACTAGCAATGACCTACATATAAGCTTAAACTTGTCTTAAAAAAAAGGGGAAAGAAAAGCAAAATATGGAAGCTTCTACCTCAATTAAAATTTGTTTTTGTCATAATAAAGCTGTTACCGGCTTTTTAATATTTAGTGGGTGAAATTTTTACCCTTAGAAAAAATAAATAAATCTGATGTGTAGTGGTATTGTTTGCACATGTTAAACTACCCAATCTGTTTGGAAAGTCATTTTCAAATGACATGCTTAGCTTCTTTGAATGCCAAGAATTGTGTTTATGTACAGAGGCATTGGAAGATTATTAAATGCACATGTTCATAGCAGTTCATATTCCCTATGGTAATCATGCTGTATAGTCGGTCACTATAGCGATTTGGGTTTTGTTGATTATCAAAAATTCAAGGCAAGTTTGGGGGAAAAACAAATGTTTTTGATTAATTTCTGACAGAACAGACGAAACCAAGCCATATTTGGTGTGTTATAGTCTGTTTTGGTATGAGAATTATATTTGATGATTTTTTGTGCGCCCGACCTCAAATGTAACATCACTTACACTACTCGTTGTGACACAATTTTTTTTTCCATGTCACATCTGTTATTGTGAGAATGTTCATCAAGATGTTGTGGGTTCTTGTCTTGTATCATACCCCAAACGCACTTGTGCAACTGTCAGCTTGTTGCTTTACAGCAGCAAATATTAAATGCATTGTGGTCATGCCTCTCAATATCAAGTACTTGAACAATTGCCTTGTATACATTTTTGTATTCTATTCCTGTTCAAAATGTGACTATAAATATTAATTAAAATTGTAGTTGCTATCTGAAAGGGACGGGCTAGATGGCCATGGTGCCCCAGAAAATAATATAACAAGCCTGTATAATAATTTCCTTGTGCCCCCTCTCCCCCCCCCCCTCCCCAACATACCATCTCATGGTCTTTATTAACAAAACAATATAAACGTCTTACCCAACCCTAAACAATATTTGTCTTTGATGACGGTACTATGTGAAGGTGTCATTAGTAATTCTGTGCCCTTAAATATACCAGGCCTACATAATCATCTCTTCCACTGCCCAGAAGAAAGAAAAACATCAGATGTAGTGCCTTGTCCAACCATAAATAATAATTTTCCTCTCCATGCAGGTGTGAAGGTGTTGTTTCGAGTGTCGTTAGTAATTCTGAGGTGGACCCTGGGCACCCCGGGGAGCCTCCGGCGGTATGGGGGCCTCTATGAAATCATGCAGGTCCTGAAGAATATACCCTCACAGTACCTGGGGGAACAGTTCTTGGTTGATGAGGTAATGTTTTAAACACTTTTTTTGTTACAGTGTTCCTCTATAACCACATTTTGTTTGACAAAAAGTGAATGAAGGCACAGAATATCATCAGACATCATCTGTTGCATCAGGTTCTCTTGCCCTCCCATGTGAGATCATCACCATCAGTAAATCAGATCAAAATCAAATCTTTAAATCAAATTCATTAACAAGGCTCACGATTTCAAAATGTGCCAATACCCAATTTCACAATCTCACTTTAATACTGTTTGAAATGGACTCTATCACGTCTTTGTCATTTTGGGCTTTGCCAGATTTGGTCAGATTTTTTTTTGTGTCTAGAACGGGTCAATTCTTTATTAGACATAGTGTTTGTTCATTTTTTAGTGAGTTATTGTCTATAAATCTGTTCCCTTTTTTGCCAGGATTTTCCCTCAAATCCTGCCAATTCCTGATCAAGATATTCGACTGATTGATCAGTTTGTAATCAGTCAGTTTTAGCCTGTATATTGCTAGTCTGAAAATATTTCATACTGTGAACTAAAACTGGATACACTGCAACAATTTGAATGGATTTCCAACACCACCACTGCACCTGAGGTTGTGCCAGACAAACCTAAATTCCAAAGACAAACCAAGGAAAGAGAGCTGGGAAGCAATCCAACCTAGACATCCCAATAACAAGTTGGATGTTCTACCAACTAGGCTATTCGTTCACTCAATAAACATGACCCCTCTATCTTTTATTTCCCCCCTTTTAAAAAATGGAATACCATAGTATTATGATATGTTATTTTTTTTTTGTTGACAGATGTTAAAAATTCATGCCTTTGAGAAGGATTTAGAGAGTGAACATTCCTTGACAGTAGCTCGACGTAAAGCTATGCGATCCAGGCAACTATCCAAGGGGTCGGCCGCAGATATGCTCAAAAGTATAGAAGCCTTGAAGAAACAGAAGAAAAAAGTGCGTCCCCCTCAGCCCGCGGATGACGACGATACCAGGTCTATAATTTCCCTAGTGGGGTATGGCAATGACAGCCCTGTCAAACATAAACGGAAGAAAGAGAAGAAAAAGAGCAAAGAAAGAGACCCGGGCATCGCAATTTATAAACAGACCGTGAAATCGGCGTGGTCTGAGCCAGAACTTATAAATTCTGAAGAGTCATTGGGACCCAAACAAGTAGGTGCACCAGATTATGAAATGAGTGTGACCAATGGTACAGATGGTAATATAAGCAACAGTGTTAACGACTGCGAACCTAGCCTAGGTGTCGATAGACAGACCAGTAAGAGTGAAGGTGCACTGAATTTTGCAACACATAGATTGAAACGAGAGCCCAGCATTGACTCGAGCATTTACGAGGAGACCTTTGACTCGGAAGACTCGAGGAAAGGCAGCAGTAGCAGAAGTGACACAAGTCCCAGTAAGTCGAGTGCAATACAAGAGGACAGTGACTCCTCCTCAGCGGCTGTCATGGAATTCCGTAACTCGTATGTCCGTAATGCAGAATTACAAAATGCGGACTTGGGTGATGCAGACTTGGTCACGTTTGTTCGAGCACACCACGGGCATGACGGACATAAAAAGAAGACGGACACAAGTTTGCCCTCTCAGCAGGGCGAGGATGTTTCATATTATGGTATGCAGCTGCCTGGTCAAACAGACAGCAACCATGAATTTGAGGAGAAATTTGAGAGAGGGATATTGGACTTGAGCTTTGAAAATGGTGAAGCACTGAAGCAGTCAAGCAATGACCATATTATTGGAAGTGATTTCAACTCGTCAGAAACCCTCACTCCTGGTGATAGCAAAGCACCCCTTCATGTTTATGATTCAAATCTGAAGGAAGCTGAAGCAGGTGGGGCCTGTGCCCCCCATCCCTTGCCAAATAATGACATTGGTCCAGTTACACATGTGCAACTGCCAGGATCTGTAGAGGACCCTGTTGATGATCAGGGTCAAGATCTTATACCTACTGCATACAAAATCAAAAATCAAAGTGAGATAGGTTTTACTCGTGAGGAATCACTCACAGACAATCAATTTCCAGGAAGTGTAGAGGGTATTCAAGAAGATGTTTGTGTTGGTGGAATAGTTCATTTACCTGCTGAGAAAGTTTACATTCAAGAAGAGAGAGCTCACTCTCCCCAAGTCAGTTTTCTGGTAAGTGTTAGCTTACCAGAAGAGAAAGTTAGCTTTTCAGAAAAGAGCAATGTTACACCTCAGGGAGAGAGAGTAGGCTTTCCGGAAGCGAGTATCAGCTTGAAGGATGTTAAAGCAATTTCTTCAGAAAATAAAATTAGCTTGCAAGAAGATAGAGTTAGCTTGCAAGAAGATGGAGTTAGCTTGCAAGAAGATGGAGTTTGTTTGCAAGAAGATGGAGTTAGCTTGCAGGATGAAAAAGTAAGTTTGACAGAAGAAAGAGTTAGCTTGTCTGATGATAGGGTTATCTTGCAGGATGATAGAGAAAGCTTATCAGAAAATAGAGTTAGCTTGCAAGATGATATGGTTAGCTTGTCAGAAGATAAAGTTAGCTTGAATGAAGAGCAAAGTACATTACCAGTTTCTTATGACATATATGATAATCAGAGTGGGTTAGAGGTCTTGCCCCTATCAGAGACAGATTCTAGCTCGATTTCTGAAGGGAAAGTGAATGGTGGCAGCAGTTACGGTGGCAGCGTAAATGGTGTCAGTGATGCAAGGGTGTCGTTGACCGAAGATCTAGAAGAATTAGACAATGAAGCTGTTCACCCTGCAGGTAATAACCTGTCAGTCGATGAACATGACAACAGTGGAAAGGAACTCCATGGGGGCTTGAAATTGGAACAAAACAGGGGTAGCACAAATGTCCAGACCCCTGTCATAGCAGTAGATAACTTTGAAGAAAGTAACCAGGCCCCCGTCATAGTCGATAACCTTGGGGAAAGAGATGCAGTCCATAGTCAAACAGCTGTTACCTCTAACAGGTCCCCTCCCTACTCTCCTATCAAAGACAATGCCATACACCCTCAACATTCCATCCAGGGAAAAGAAAAAGTGGAGAACAAGAGTCAGAACGAGGAATCGCCGAGACGTAAGAACAAATCAGGGAAGAAGCCCGTTCCTCTTCCAAAGAAGAAGGGCCTTGACAAAGTGGTCATGAGAGGCAAGACGAGCCAAATTCAGTTAGGTAAATCAGTCATAACAGACAAGCTGTAGAATAAGTCGCTGTCGTTCATTGTTTTTTTTTCTACCCGATTCTAAAATATGTATATACGAATACTTCAATTCCAAATTGTAAATACAGCTGCAGAGTATTCCAGTGATCATGTGTGAATGGCTGAAAATCCTTTTAATATTCCTACATGTTTTTTTTTTCTTTCTTATTTCTCTTCAGAAATGTTTGTTGCATAGAAGTAAAGCAGGATGTGTTAACTTTTAGTAATGTTATTGATGCATAACCCAGATACCACATAGATCTTTATTGTTCCTAAAGTCTGAATTAATGTCCACAATGTCATTATAGTTTCATACAGTAAAATTTAGTTTATTTTTTATGTAATAATGTGTTGTAATAGCCAGGTAAATGTATTTGTACATGGACGTGCACCCTAGAAGGCTAGAAATCTGCTAGACTGATCGGCTCATTTGCTGTTAAATTTGGGGGGGGGGGCTTTGACCAACCACAAATTTCATTGTGAGGTCACAATTTTGGTATAATTTTATGTAAGACTTGAAAGCAGGCATCAGAGTTTCAGGTATTAAAAAAAAATAAACACAAAAGAAATATGAAATATTCATGATAAAATGCCTAATGTTTCATGCTGCACAACATTTATTTGCTATGAAATGGTCTTAGCAAATAAAGATCTAGAATACTTAGCCTAACACACAATAACAAAATGTGATAAAGTGTTGCTTCAAAGTTTTTCGCAAGCTCAAAGCATCATCCCATGATATTTTTTATTTCGTTAACATCAGTATAAAATATGAATAGTGTATGCTTCTATATATTGTGGGCTATTTGTCGATAGCTATGACCATAGCTATGAATGAATATTTCTATACAACTTTTGTTTGGCAAATCAGTTTCTGTATGTACCTTCAACCTAACTTGACATACTATCAGAGTTTATTTGGAACCACCAGAAAAAAAGAAAAGAAAAAAAAACATGTCAATTCCAGCTATAATTGCTATTAATCTGGAATTATGTAACTGTTGTGGAAAGTGCACGTAATATTTAGTGACAATTCCCAGTTTATGAATAAATGTTTTTTTTACCAAACAAAACCTGCGAATCTAAGCGAATTATCAAAGATGAATGTTACGATAATTAGCAAAATGATTAGAATATATTTAATTGTTTAATGTGATTAACTATGGAGTGAATGATTAAAACATCACATTAAAAAATGGAAAATCATATTTTGCAGCGCAAACTCTGCTGGTACCTTTTTAAAGCAAAAATCGATTTAAATTTATCGGGTTTAATTTTAACAATTTTGTCATCATTGTACCACATCGTGATGCATATACAGTGTAACAATGTATGAAAGATAACATAATTTGCCACAAAACTAACCGATATTCTTCAAAAGAATAATGTACATACCCAAGAGGAGGTGATATCTACACTGTATAGGTCTAGTTCTGTGAAAACCTTCAGTGAAAAAATGCAGCACTCATACAGTTATGGTCTAATTTCTTTGCAAATAGGGTGATTTACGATATGAAAGATCCAGGGAGTCATAATCATAACTATTAAACAAGGGAGAGCGAAGAATAATTCTCCTGGATCAAACCCTGATTTATTGCTTTTAGGATATATTCACTTTGTGTGTGTGTTTGTCAGGCACCATGCATCCAAGTCAGAGAGAGTCCAGGATATATTCACTTTGTGTGTGTGTGTGTGTCAGGCACCGTGCATCCAAGTCAGAGAGAGTCCAGGATATATTCACTTTGTGTGTGTGTCGGGCACCGTGCATCCAATGCTGGATGCCGCCCTCCACAAGCAACCTCTTGCCTGAGGGATTTCAGCCATATTCTGAGATGCTGGCAAGGTGTATTGTCAGAACCTTACCCCGTATTCTCAGTGCTGAACACCAAACACTTTGTACCTCAGTATAAATCTCCCTCCTGAGGCAAAGGCTTCAGTTTCTATACCTTAATTAATGGAGGCTTTGTATCTGTTGTCAGAACCAGGTACCATTCTATGCATATTCATATTCATATGCATATTCATAAGTTTATAGCTGACAGAAATAACTCACATCTGGATTACTTTGTTGCTCCAATAATTTAGACACCTGTAATTCCAAATGGATTCGTCCCATGGCTTATCTGAATGGTTGCTGGTGTAGTAAATAAAAACAAAATTCATGGTTAAATAGTAACTCTCACCACAAATCTAGCTAGAAAACCGTGAGGCTGGTCAATTCATTTGCTGTTATCTGTTTGACCATGTCGAAAATTTCACAACCCTACCAATGACGACAGTGATTGGTCAGAGCCCTGCACTTAAAAAAATAAAAATGAAACAGTGGAGGAATAAGCACAGTTGAGATTTATAGCAGCTATTTTCTAACATCTTCTGGGTGTTATCTATCTACCTTGAAGCTTCTTCCATATTTTAAGCGCACTTTCATAATGTTCAAGTAGCAATTAAATGAATTTGTTTTCCAATGACAATAAATTAATTCTGTGAATACAAAAAGATGGCATAAATTGTATTTATTCTACAATTAAATCTGATCACACCCTCTATTTGACTTTCTAGCAGCAGGCATCAGAATTGGATATATTCAATATGTTTTCTGACACAAAAAGATAAATATGCAGCAAGATGCAAAACCCTTGTTCTGTTTACACTGTGCATGGTAAAGTTTCAACATCATACATGGTTATTATATTCCATATGTTCTTGTTGGCAGCAAACCTAGGCTACATAGCCTAACACACCAATGAGAAACTCACATCATTGGATCTGTGTTTCAGTGTATATATGCTTCATTAACATATATCTGTGAGTCAGTAAGTATAGCTTTATTGGCAATATAGCTTTATCCTCATTTGAAATATTCCTAATTTAGCATATTTTCATCAGCAGATTTATTTGCACATGAGATGGCCTTGCATTCTGTGTAGGACTCGCATACATTCAAATCCTAGTCCAATAAAATTACATCTTATATTGAATTTAGATTTCAACAATTGGATGTATTGATTGAAAATAATACTTGACCATTTTTTTTTAACAAAAAAAAGACTCATTATTTTATACTAAAGTATACTGAATGTCTAACATGAAATTTTGTTTTATAATGTAATGTATACATTGTGTTCATATGTAAAGGATGTTATATTTTGTTACTTTGGCATATTAAATATAATGATTGTACGGTGGTTTAAATAAATGAAGGTTAGGGGTAATCTCTGTTATGTTTATATACATACACCATTCCTGTTTAGTTGAGGCATTGCTTTAATTGTTGAAGATTATTAGAAACATTCAGGATTCTCTGTGATTTTATTATAAAACATGGTTTTGTTGGGAAATGTGCAATGGTTAATAAATATACTTTAGTTTATGTAGATTAAGTGTGTAAATAATGGATATTAAATGGTAACCATGTGATTGTATCATAGTTGAAGAAGGGGTTAGAGAGTGGGGTGGGTGCAAGGGGGTTGGGGGGGTTGGGTAGGGAGGTTTCTGGCAATTGATGGATATTGACAGCATTGGCAACTTGATTAATATACATCGGAACAAAGACGGCTGCTCTGCGAAATTTGCAAATAACCAGTTGTTACCAAGGAAATGCAACCTTTCAGCAAGCAAGACAATTTTAATATATGTTTCAATTGGAAAGAAATGTACATCAAAAAATAGAATATCTAATCTTTTATTTAATATTAAAGGTGGAGTTGCAAGTAGTGAAGTCACATGAGTTTCCGGTGCAACTGAGAACTCACAGATTCCTAATTTAATGAACATGTGAGTAAACTTCCTCACTGAGGTGTTTATAGTTGAATTTGAAATTACTACAACAGGGATGTGTTCATTCATAGTTTCAAAAGTGTTCAACTGAGCCAATTGAAACAATGTGAGGGTTTTTCTACTTGCAACCCCACCTTTAAGCCAGTTCTGGTCGAGGAATGTGGTGGATTGTTGGTATTAAATCTAGACAGTGCAGGTGAACAAGGCCTACACATATTAATTACACATTAAAGAATGAATGTATATGGTAGGATATGTCATGTTGGGTAAGAAATTAAGAATCAGTGTGTTTACAATGGGAACACAAACTGTTATCCTTCCTTCTTTTTAGCAAAGTAATGTGATTATACATACCTATACATTGTAAACTACAGATGGTCCTTGTTTGTTACAGCCGAAGCACTCCAGCTGTTTGGGCATGCATATTTGGAATGGAGAGCTGACCTATTGATAAGGCCACATTAAGGGGTTTTTGATGATTCACTATCAAAGCCATGGCACCTTGTAATATGATGTAAACTCATTCAGAGCTCACTAAAGCAAGAGGTAGTAAAACCTGAAATAGAATAAGTTCGGTTGACTCAGTCACACATTTCGGGCTGAAATTTTGAATATAAATGGTCATTAAATTGCAAATCACTCCCTGAGTTCTCAGTGTCACTGGAAAGTCACATCACCTTGCTACTTGTTAAACCCACCTTCTACTCCTCAGAAAACAACTCATAATGATGTTACATTAACAAAATGATTAATAAAAATCACCATGCCAAACCAATCATACAAACAATAAAATCAATCATATCATTTTTTTGCATGATGTATATCTAAATATAAATGGGACAAAAACAGACCTACGAGCTAGCTTTATGCAAATTTGTGTGCCCTTTCATGGATTTATGCAAAATTAACCATTTTTTATGCACTGGAAATGTGTGCTGAATATTTTTCCTCAAATGCACCTCCCCACCCCCACCCTACAAACAATGAGAGGTATTTTTTATTAAAAAGTGTTTACATCTAATAAAGGTGTCATTCCCAGATAACACCTCAGTAATTTTTGTTCCACACAGGATGTTAAATTAAATGGGAGGGGTGCATTTTCAAAATGTTAATTTGCAAAATAAATTTAATAAAAACTTTGGCTTTTAAGCTATATGCCACTAGTGTTCTAGCACAGATATCTCTTTATGGAAGTACAGGGTCTATTTATTTTAAAGATTAATTAAAGAATCACTCTTTAGAACACTTAATATGATATGCAAGTCTATAGCCTACACTCAACACAATTGGAATCAAACACGTCTAAGCACATCTTCCAAATATTTTCATCATGAAGAGGTTCAACTTATCATGGCCAAAGAGTGGTGTCATTCTGTCACAAAAGCTGTACTGCGTTCGCTATAAGCAAGGGCATCAACAGCCTCTGAAAAGTGTGTGGGGCAGGGGGCATTTCCATGAAGAAGTAAGTGATAGCCATCCTGGAGGAGGGGTCTAAGAGGAGGGGTCCCCCCCCCCTTGTAAATTTTTTGTAATGTGAAGGGTGCTGAGATGCAAAATGGTGCACTCTAGTGACAAATTTTGAGGTTACTAAAATCCTTGCAACTTTTTTCAATTTTAAAAATTGCACTTAATTCAAATGCCTGCAATTTCAGATAATTATTAATGAAAATGTCCGTCATTGAAGGAGGCCATCGTAAGCTACAGAAGCATCAATATTATGCCTATTAATTTTAATAGGTTCTGGAAAAATGGTGGGACAATTAATATGCTGTCCCCCCTCCCACTTTTGAAAGTGGGGGATGTGTTCCCCCGTCCCCACCTGTTGATGCCCATGACTATAAATGACATGGTTGATTCTTTAAAAACCTTATACATGTATAGGGAGTGGCTAAGGGGGGGGGGGCTTTGACATTTATAAGCATTTTTCAGTGACATGTTTTGAGTACATCAATAATTAATCAAATAATACATAATAATAAATACATCAAATAATGAAAATTATACATCTCAAAGGTCCATCAGCGAAGAAGTAAATGATCAAAGAAGCCATAGAGGTGTTGTGCACTGAATAAGGAGTTGCCTTAGAATGGACAATATTCTTCTCTATGAATGTATTAAAGGTATCGTGGTTTTATTATTAGCTTAGAAAAACCTTTATGGTTTATGTGTGTTCATGTGTAATACATACATGTATGATGAAGAGATTCTAAAATATGGGTCCATGCTTGTAGATATGTCTGCTAATTTCTTGATAGGGGGCATGAATGTCAGTGATTGCTGCTCTGGGGGAGGGGTCAAAGGGGGAGAGGGCTGCTAACTGGAAAAATTGACACCCAATTTATTTTTCATTTTTAAGGGCCCCTATATCCACCACTGTTTGTAAATCTACAGTATGTTAAATAAATCATTTTTAAATAAATCACCTGAAATAAGAAATGAATTTGTTGATTTCTTCCAATCATAACAGAAGCATTGTTTTATTGAAATTTCATGAATAAGAACCTGTGTTTTAATTATAATGTCTTATTTAATTGTATTTTGGGGGAGGGAGGGGGATAAACTTATGATATATTTATTATGTTGATGTATAATGTTATGTAGTATATATATATTTCTTTTTTATATCAGCTGAACGTGGTTCAAATGACTTCTGCATAAAAAATTTTAATCTATGAAGTCGATAAATACATGTCATTTAATTGTTATATTTTTTATTACATTCATTCAATATAAATAAATGTAAAGAAAATATTTGATTGTTTTGCTTATTGTATCTGACATATGCTGCATCATTTTTTTTATGTTGGCTTTTTCAATTTTTAGTTCCATTTAGACATTTTAAAATGTTTGTGCATGGGAGGGGGAGATTCAGGTTGAGGGTGCAATAGATGCACAGGACTATTGGAGGGGATATATTTATAGACTGTGCAGTAGTTGGAATTTAAGGGGGGAGAGAGGGCACTAGAGTTAGAGGGCATCAGTCCAGCAAGTATGCAATAGTACACATTTAAATTTTGAAAGATAATATTTCATGCCTTGGAGCAAGGAGTGGGTGATGGGGGCAGTACGTTGTTCCTAAATGTTTATTACAATTCATAACATGAATTGTTAAAAACATTCCAAAATGTCAATTAATAATAAATCCTGAATATCAAAGTGAGTATCCCTTATGTAATGATGGCTGTGTGTACCATGGTAGGGCCCAGTGGCATACCCAGGATGTTCGTGAGGGGTGGGCCATTCAGTCGAGTATCTAAGCAGAGCACCACCATCGGTTGGTGTGGAGCGTAGCCAAATTTTTTTGGAAGAATAGACCCCTTAGATCGCAGGAAATGGCCATTCCCAGCCCCTGATGGTGCATTCGTGCAGTGAATATTTTGATGTCTCATAGTCTTCA
>JAODFY010015512.1:0-13082 GCA_027580055.1 Paracaudina chilensis | reverse complement strand
CTTAAGCGAAAAAAATGCAATTCACAGGCCCGTAGACGCAAAATGGTGCAATCTTTGTGAAAAAAACAGCAGTCAAATTTTCACTGAACATTCAAATTTGTCTTAATTTTCTTCTTTTGTACTCAATTTATTTTGTCACTTGGGTCATGGAGAGGGGGTTGAACCCCCCCCCCCCTTTGCTACGCCACTGAACCAGATTATTATGCAGTAATATTGTACAGCAAATTGTCCGTGTCTTGTAGTATACTTCTCAATCGAACCATACACAAATTCGAGAACACATCATAAGCATAGTATATATAGCTGGGGACGTGCGCCACACTTTTCCTAATAAAAAAAGACCAAAATGCCTTTTTGCATATAAAAGTGCCTCTTTTGAAATTATCTCTCTTTTGAAAATGAATTTCACGTGCACTCCATGCACTGCATACCAGTATACAGTGGTGTCGAGAGAAAATTTCAACAGCATCTGCGCACGTATATAGGCTACACACTATACAATGGCGTCATCAGATATTTTTAGGTATTTTGCGGCTTGGTGGTACGTAGGGTACCACACCAGTTGTAAAACTGTTCGCGCGATCCACGCGTGAATAAATAATACGTCACGGTGTTTAGAAATCAGATCAGATGAAAAAATCTGGTTAGGCTTTCAGTACCCACCCACCCCCCTCCTCTACCGCAGAACAAGTTTGCTATAGGCCCATTGTCCATAACGATTTGAAATTAGGCCTAAAAAAAAATTGTTTGTTTGCCGTCATCCGCCGCCCCTAAAACCCGAAAACACATATATAGCACGACCACTGTTTCACGCTTGGTTAATTCAAGTTTATTCAAATACCATAGGCCACAACAAAAGAACATGTATTAATAGTCTATTGATGTAAAACTTTAATTTTGGCCGAATTTTAAAATCGGACTACGAGTTGCAAGTTTATACAAATCTAAACAAGATTTTTGAATGCGGTTTCCAGTAAAGTACTTGTATTTGATTGCTCTACAATATATGTCTTCAAAAGTTCAGGCTTCAGTTCCCCTTTTAAAATGGTTTTAAATATTATCTTCGTTTTTGCTGCTCTTGATTAGACCCTTCCAGGAATTTCTGGTAGGAGCCTAAACAGCTGGCCAGGTTTAAAACGGCAACAGCAAAGTCCTTCCACTCTGGTCTGCCGCTGAAAATGGGCTTCTTTAAAATAGCCATCAAGGAGTTTGCGTGAATACACAAGTCTGTCGATCTAATGTTCTTCTCCTTTCTCTTTCTTTTCTCTAAGTCGACACATTCCTTGAATTTTCCCCATACTTCTGGCACTCTCTCCACACTAGCACTGGTAGCAGCCCTTGTGTTAATAACATCGTGGTTTAATGTGATACAGTATACCACAAAGCATTTCTAATTGTCTGAAGAAAAATATATATATAAATTAAAGTTAAGTTGAATAAAACAAAAATTTCGTGTTCGTTGCATTTATCCCACATGCACAAGTAATATTGTACTGTAAGTAATTATTTATTGTTTTCCATGAACAGTACAATTTTAAAACGATACAATATACATGAATGAAACATCAATAAAAACACTACAAATTAAACATGGAAAGCAGGGGATAACCCTTTAATCCCAAAGGCTTGTTTCCAAAGGGGTCCCTTTAATCAAGTTAACTGGCTGTAGACTTGGCTAGCAATCATACTTTTTTTAGATCCCTTCCTACACACAACAAATTCAAAATAAATGTTTTATAGCTTCAAATTCCATCAATCAATTTTAGTTTCTATATGATTTTTCGGTGCTTTTATTTTTGGTGGGGCCTATTCACCCGATCGTCGGGCGAATAGGCACGACTGTTCACCTGACGATCGGGTAAATAGGAACGGTTGCCCTGCCTATTCACCCGACCGCGTAATTTTTTTCCCAGGATAAACGAGGCCAATGACCAATCAAATTATTGGAATTCATACATGTGACGATTTTTCAAAAACAAAAAAGGTTTTTTTCCCCTAATTTTGACCCCGGATTCAATATGAAAGAACATACTCTATTACCCCTGGGGAGCCAACCCTAACTCTAACCCTGATTTTGAAACAAATTTGCAAATTCCTGAAGAATCGATTGGCTTCGTTCGTCCTGGTAAAAAAAAAAATATGCAGCCGGCCGTGCACATGTTTTCCTGTACGCACACGTACGTATAGTATATAGGGGGTACCGAATTTCGTTCAGCTTATGCTTAGCCTGACAATGTAGGCTAGCCTAGCGATTTACCAGCCTAGCTCTGGGTAGGCTGGAAAACCGCCGATATCGAAAACAGTGAACACAGAGAAATCGCTGCACATCGCGAAATACGGCGTAAGCCAGGCGGTGGTGGACCGGCCTGGCTAGGTAGAATAGGCCTATAGGTCCTACTATCTAAAGAGTATTTTTGAACGATACACATGAGAGGCAAGTTCATAGCCAAGACTTGGCTATACTCGGCCTAAGCTACTACTTGGCCCAAGTAGTAGCTTAGGCCGAGTAGATAGAGCGGTGTACAGAGAGGGGCTAGGCCTAGGTATGCTACGCCGTATACGATTCGAGGCGATATTGTTTTACGCAGTAGGACAGAACAAATTTAAATAAAATAAAAAATAAATACCGTACTCACCATCAACACATTTCTTAGATGGTAGAGCTCTCCGCCTACTGCCTTCAAATAGAATGGAAAATACATTCGGTTCGTTGACTTCTGTCGCTTCAAATGTAGGCCTAGAAGAATAAAATTGGGCATGCGACATCGATAGCGAGTGGAGGATATCAGCAACTTCAGCAGGCTCAACTTCATGCCATGGTCCGTTTGAATCAGCGGCAATGAAAACATCTTCAAGAACTCCATCGCCCGTTTTCAAAGAATTAAAAGCATCTAAGAAAGTCTTCGTCGTTTTTAAACGAGAAACTATTGACCTTACTTTAGCTTTGTCCTTAAAAAAGGTACAAATCGCAACAATCGACATTGTGAACCCGCGGCCGTACGTACAAACTACGACTAAATCGGCCAAATTCGATTTTAAAATTCGGCCAAAATTACTAGTTTTACATCAATTGACTATTAATACTTGTTCTTTGTTGTGGCCTATGGTATTTGAATAAACTTGAATTAACCAAGCGTGAAACAGTGGTCGTAAATTTTAAAAAAAAAAATATGAAAAAAAAACCGCCCCTCATTGTTTTTCTTCGGATTTTAGGGGCGGCGGATGACGGCAAACAAACAATCTTTTTTTTAGGCCTTATTTGGACCATTTGGGCCCACAATTATTTGTACCAGTAAAAATTTATTCACCATAACTAAGATTCTCAGAATTTTATATTTTAAAGAAGCAAGGACTCACAAACCTCTGGGTTTGCAGGATTAGTTACACCCTACTTTCTCGTCCACTCGATTTCAGGACAGTCAGCTGGACTCTCCTCGGACTGTCTTCACCATCCCAGATGCCACCACTAGAAGGTCCAAGGAGAGGGTGAATGCATCATTTGCTTTCCCATCCAGTGACCTTTGCGTTCTCTCTGATGGAGTGGGACAGCTCTTTGTGCTATCCACGATCACCAGGGGATATTCCGATGCACCTAAGTGGAAGGTAGTATTATTTTACTTTTTCAAAAAACAAATTTGGTGATGCAGATGGCAATGAGAAGATGGAAGATTCATATAAACAATTTTTGGCCTGTTTCAGACAAGGACCACTTGATCCACAACATTATTTAGACCAATGTAGGTCTTAATTTTTTTAAATTAATGGGTGAAAATGGAAGGATGTGAATAACTCCGGCCATAACTTGACATATTGGGTTGGCAACTTATATTTATATATTTTGACCTAATGCCAAATTATGAAAATGGAAGGACGCCATGTCAAGTTAGGATTTGATGATGGGAATGTCCCGTTCTGCGCCATGTTATGAAAGAGTTTAAAAAGCCATGTTGTGAAAGAAGTTAAAAAAGTCCCTAAATTGCCATTCCATTTGGCATCATATCATGTAGCAAAGCCCTGGGAATCCATCCCACTGCCAGTTTCCATAGGTTAAACATACCTTTGGGTCATCTTCAATCACTGAGTCACCTCTTTTCACAGAAAAAGATTTAAAAAAAAACTAATACTAGTTCTGTAATGTTGGTTAGATTTTATTCTCCAGTGGTTTTGATTCCTCTTTGATTAGAAACATCATTTTAAACTCCAAATAAAGAAAAATTAAGTTGTCAATTATTTTGACCATTTGATTGATCATCAATGTTGTATAGTAAGAATTTGGTTGAATTAAGATGGAAATTGAAAAAAAAAATTCTCTGTTGTAAAATGAGAGTCCCAGCAGTGCAACTGTTCAAGGAGCTGTCTTGGGCAAGAGTTTAGTAGTTGGCAATATAGAAGCTATAACAAAACTAACTGCTTTATGGGTGTAACCTCCTAAGCATTTTAAGAGAGTGGTAGGAATAGTCTCACAGGTAATTTTTAGACCTGTTGTGAGGCTTCAATTTTACTATTGGCCCGTTTATTGTTGCATTTATATACCATTGCTCATTCTATATTGCTCATGAGCAATTGCTCATTCTTTCAGTGCCTTGAGAAAGGAAATAATTACACATCTACTAGCTTTGACAGGTTTTACTAAGTGTATATGAAATTTCCCTAACATTGTTGATAGTAAAGGTTGATAGCAACTTTCATTTTGATCCTTGGTCAAAGTAGTATATCATGTGTTTAATATATATATATATTGTTATCTTCATATCATATGGCAGACACTTCCCTAACATCTATCTGTGATAGGTGAAGAAAAAGATTAAGGGCAAAGAAAACAGCAATAATGTGCTATTCAACCAAATGTATCTTCACCTTTGTTGACATAATTATGAACCAAAATAAAGATGCATAAATTGTTATTTGGTTCAAAACGACAAGTTATATAAATATAAAGCTATATAATAATATATTATAAAAACAATATATAAATAACTGCATACGAAGTCTGACTGGTTGTAAAAATCAGAATTTTGTATGTTGTATTTGAAATAAGACACATGCATAATAAATTGAAATAAGTTTGCCATTGTTGATGATGCTTCCAATCAAATTTACATTTGTTTCATTTCTTGATCCACAGATCATGTGGAAAGGTGAAGTTTGTGGGCCGAACACTCAGTACATCATCAGCCACGCATCATTACGACAGAGCGACACCCAGGCAGCGGAGGGCTGTCTTAATATAGACTTCCTCTTGTTACATATTGATAAGGAAGAGCATGCAACAGATAACAGCAAAACCAATGACCCAGAGACTAGTTTTGTGACTATCTTGGAATGGGTCACCTTATCAAGGATATCGGGTTAGTAGATCTATGCATTTCATTTAAATTTGTATTTCAGTATGTTAGGATTCATTTGTCCAGACTATTTGCATGGGTCATATGGTTGAGATTTTGGTGTGACACCACTGTTTGTATACAACATAACTACCGAACCACTTGATGGTTGTTAATTATGCTTGGTCAATATTCTGGGGATGGATAGCCGATGATATTTGGGTATGTATATTAATTAATAAGTGTTCAGGATTTTATCTGAAATTTTGTCAAAACATGGCAATTTGTGTAAGCTTTATTTGCCTCATATTTGATGCAATGAGGAATTATGGTAGTATACACATTTCTGTACATTGCAAACATTTACTGTGTAGTATAAAAACAGTTCAAGATGGGCAAGAGAAATTTATCATTGTTGGTCATTAGTAGGTGAGGATCTATAATGTTTTGGTACTGGTTTTGTGATTTTTAATGAAGGGATAAGCTTAAGGTAAAGTTTCTGAAATGCCAGTCTTTATAACTCACTTTATAACTAACAGTGAGGTCTTAGGTATAACCTGTGTCTTTAAAGGGCACCATATTATACTGGTATTTTCAGAAGTGCTACAAAAACACACATATATTGTCTAGTTTCCATTGCCAAGAAGTTAAAGAGGTTCTTTAAACCAATTTCAGTGCATATAATGATTTCAGTGCATATAATGACCGGCATCAATAATGACTTGTTCTTCATATGCATATTTCTGATAACTTAGGGGAGCACAAACATAATTGATGCTTTTCAGGGGGCAGTTTCCCATCTCACTTTGCCTTTTTAGGGATTTTGGGAGGTTTTGACAGTAAATTAATGGCCATGTGGTGCATTTTGGACACCATCGCTCCCCACTTACACCCCAGTTATGTTAGTAAAGGGAAGGGGAAAACACTCATGAAAGCCTCATTACAATAGAATTTTGGTTGTCAAGGTTTGCATTAATAATCTGATGGATGATACAGGTGGCTCAGTCTTTGGTTTCTTTCTCTGCCAGCCGATGAACCTTTGAAGGTCAGTCACCACCGGCGGGTCAAAGGCAAAGCGGCCCCACTCTATGCTGCGATTGAGGAGACAGGGAGGGCGGTATACATTGCAGGAGAAGGCCACTACCAGATGGTGTTTGATTCCCTGAAGCCGATAGAGAAAGAAAAGGAGAAAAAAGATGATGAGAAAAATACAGCCGGAGGTAATTTTTAAAGTTTTTTGGCGATATCAAGTCAGGTAGCTGATTCCATATGATTGGAGAGAAAGTCAGGTAGCTGATCCCATATGATTGGAGAGATAGTCAGGTAGCTGATTCCATATGATTGGAGAGATAGTCAGGTAGCTGATTCCATATGATTGGAGAGATAGTCAGTAGCTGATTCCATAGGATTGGAGAGATAGTCAGGTAGCTGATTACATATGATTGGAGAGATAGTCAGGTAGCTGATTCCATAGGATTGGAGAGATGCTCAGGTAGTTGATTCCATAGGATTGGAGAGACTTATCTTATATATAATATTTAAATTTACTTAGCTCAAATACTTCTCAATCCACATACTATCACACAACAGACATTCAAATCTATTCATTCTGCATTCCAGTCTCCTTAATTCTTGAACAAACTCCACTCATGCAACTCACTCAAACCAACATTAACACCTGCACACGCTAATTAAAGTGGAAGCCCCCTGTCATGTAGCACATCACTATATGCCTAATATTGAATAGTGTACTCAAATTGTGTTGCGTACAGGCGATCATTCAACTAGCCATACATTTCATAAAAGCATTGCTCTGGATTTTTTTAAATAACCATTCACTTTAAGGAGCTAATTGCACAATTAATAAATGAATAATTGCAAAATAATTGAGTTAAGTGTCGTAACTAACTTAAATGTTAGACTAGACTAACAGCTACATTCCTACAGCTATGTTACCAAACATGCGATAGAAGCAGTGAATGAAACATTAAGGATAATAGCTCACTGCTTGTAATATGACCAGGTTGATATTATTCATTTTTCAGAAAAGAAAGATCCAGCATACACCTGGACCCAGACTATGGAGGATCTAACCATGACGTTTATTGTACCCATGGGGACACAAAAGACTGAGATTAACTTTGTCCTGACCGCAAACAACTTACGTCTGGAAATCAAGAATGGTTCCACGCTGCTGGAAGGATCTCTGTTTCGAGATGTCGATGTGTCAATGTCAACATGGATCTTGGAGGGCAGAAAGTGAGTAGAACCAAAAAGATATGTATAAGGCGCGATAGCCAGCGGCCTTTATACATGATCACGCGTACTCACGTAACCGCGAGATTCTCGAGCTGATTAAGTCCGAGATTGGGCGAACGTACGCATGGCTTATAGCTCTATTGTACAACCCCACATTCCTGCATAACAATAGATACAAAGGATGGCGAACTTGCGCGAGGTATCGCACCAGTCAATCACCACATTATCTATGAACAATTACAGTTTAGGAATGCTAATCCAATTAATTTGAATGGGCTTTTACAACGTATTTTAAGGAATTGTTTCTTCACACATCGGTAACCAAAACAACCGAATGGTGATGGTCGATAGGCAAAAGATATTTTAAAAACAGTTGCCTTGACAAACATACATTGCCAAGAAGGCTAAAGTGCTTAAATGTGCTTTTGTACATATTACAATAGCGAGAGACTGTATTATTGAAAAAAAAAGAAAATGAAAAATGACTGAAAAAATCGTAAGGGCTCTTTTTTTAACCGCCGGTTACGGCCGGTTCTTCTTCAAACTAGCCCCTCATTATGTATGTGGCATATTGACGTCACAGCTAGCTACCCACAACCTCCACTTCCTGTAATTATAATGAGCTGGGTTGGGGTGCTTCCACGCTCTTCTTTTGTTACCTAACAATGGCAGGATAAGCGGCTTACGTGTTAACAAAGGCCTATCGATCGTGATCGCCACAATTTAATCTTCCAAATTTGCATTGCGTCTTATCAGACAATCACACACAAATTCATACACTATTTAATTTGACAAACGATGAAGCGTAGGCTTATATGTCATGTTTTCTTTTCATATAACAGCACGCAATTTGTAGCCATTTAGCTACGTCCGACTCTTAGTCTTAGCAGCATACCCACGGCTGCTGTGGCCGACCATTACCGTTGCTAACAGTGTAGTTGTCCGCCAGTATTGCGTACACACGTGTGCCTATTATTTTGGTAATATTAATTTCATCAGGAGCTTTTCATATCAGTGACACAAGGGGTGACATACAATGGCAGATTTGGTTAAGACAGTGGCGACCTATAGGACCATATCTGTTTGAGTCGATGGCAAGAAATCACTGTGACACAAGGGGTGACATACAATGGCAGATTTGGTTAAGACAGTGGCGACCTATAGGAGCAGCATACAGTGGTGACACATTGAGAGAAGAGATTTGTACTCTATAGACGATTCATTTAGCCACTATATGTCAGCTGTGTCTTAGCTATATTATATACCTGCCAGCTGATTGCAAAGATTTGCTCAAAGGTACAGTCAGACTTTGAGAGACTCAGTGTGCTAAGTTAAGTCATTCAGTCCAAGGTTCATCTTATAGAATAACTATATTCTACATATTTCGCAGAATTCGTTGTAGAACTCGTTATCAAGAAATGAAGCTGAGAAGCATGTTTTGCTCATTTTGTTCAGCGATAAATTCTATGCATAAACTGATAATTGTCACTTAATTGATACATGTGCATTTTTAAAACAGCCATTGAGATATACGAATGATAACATAAATCCAAATGACAATTTAAGCTGACATATACTGTGTGTTTCTCAAAATTCTAATTAGTGAATATTTCTCAAAATTCTAATTAGTGAATATTTCTCAAAATTCTAATTAGTGAATATTTCTCAAAATACTAATTAGTGAATATTTCTCCATTCCAGTTTAAATCAACTTAGTGTCTGCATCAGTACTGGGTACCCGGGACCATATACCAGTAGGGTAATTGGGTGACCTGTCAAACTATCAATTTGTCGCCAAATTTAGCCACAATGTAGATTTTTGCATCCCAAAATGATCACTTTATAATGATATGTAGGCCTATAAGGCATACAGTTATTTATGTGATAAGGATAGGCTATAATGAATAACATACATGATCAGTATAAATATACGTAACAATAATTTTTATTTATTTTAAGACTAATTATAGGCTCAGATGTTCTTGCAAAATGGTCAAGTTGAGTGATTTAGTTGAGCTTTGTACTGCTGATTCTGTAACTAAACATATTTTTTACATAGAGTTACTGTTAAGTTGGGCTAGCCATCTGTTTTATCAAATTACTAGACTTTTGTGGAAGAAATAATGAGTGATAATAGTCCTGTTATTGCATGCGTCTGTAATTTGGATGATTTTCTGACATTCCGGTGTAAAACAAGTATTTTAGTTGGTCCATTGTTATTTCTAGGCCTAACATTAGGCCAAGGCTTCATGACATTTTGATCTGGGTAGCAAATTTGGAATGTATTGTTACCTGTTGCAAACCTGTTGTCATGCCAGATGTACCACTGTGATAATGTTATTATTTTTCAGGCTTGAGGTTACCCTAGCTAAGAAGGAAGATCAAATAATGATGTGGACAGAGGTGGTGACTGGAGATAAGACTGGGGAGTACTTTGTTGACCCAGACCAGGCCCGAATCATTCATGAGAGACTGGCCCATCTCACCTCAGAAGATTCGGTGAGAGCCGATGTCACATTTTCTATTAGGGTTTATTTGAATGGCTTGGATCGATGGCTGTATGGATGGAACCGAGACATTGGAAGCCCTCGTATAGCCCTGAGTAGCCTCAGAAATTTAACATTAGTATAACAGTTAATGTGATTGTAAAAGTTTTGCTTTAATGGAGAAAAAAATGAGTGCAAGCTATGTTCCATTGTGTTTCATAATGCAGTGAAGGGTTTTCAAATTTCATCATTTCCAAAATTTGGTTGTTATCGACAAAACAAGGTAGTTCTTCCAATTCTAATGCACTAATAATGTAATAAAGTTGGGGGCCTGACATTTTGATTCTAGCATGAGGGCCTTCTAGCAAGGCAAACTGACAACAACAGCAAAAGGTACATATACAGGGTACAAACAAACACAGAAAAGCACACACAGAGAGAGTGACAAGGGGAGGTTCAGTGAACATGAAAAGGATGCACGGAAGAGAGGATTAGGGATGACAAAGGACTGTGGAGGGATTACAGGGAGGGAAAGGTCAAAAGTGAAAAAAGGAAAGATAATGACGTCTGTGGAGAGAGTCAGTTTTCGCACTAGGAATCTTTTCTAGTGTATTAGGAAGGTTTATATAGGTTGATAAAAGTTGATCAGCCAAAAAAAGCACATTACAATGCAAAATTTCAGATCACTGCAAAACAGGGATCACTGGCCAATTTGAACCCTAACATTTGACGCATTTGTGCACTAGGCTTTAGCATACTAACCCCGCTGACAGAAGTACATTTCTAACCATTCCTTTTGGAAATAAATTCTCAGTGGCATGTCAGGTTTCTGAAAATTGGTTTAGGTATTTTTCCATGTAGATTCATTATTCCGTGTAAGGTTATTACTTGTAAGGTAACATGTAAGGTAATTACCTGAAACTCTTTTCACTCATACTTTAACACATTGCGAACTTTTTTGTTAAACACTTAGCTAGCGATGTAAAAAATAGCCGACTCGAGGGCTGTTAACTTCTCGAAAAGTGCTTTTATTTTGAAAAGGTAAACCCATCGACGTTTATTAACTGCTGCCTTCATCCAATCTGATCCACTCAGTAGTTAATACACTTGATTTTATTAAGTACATACGTTTATTAACTGCTGCCTTCACCCAATCTGATCCACTCAGTAGTTAATACACTTGATTTTATTAAGTACATAGTGCATATTATATCAAGTATTTTGAGTGCTATTTTTTTTAAGCTACCTGCCATAAAATTGACGCTGTCTTGAATGATTTTTTTTTCTCTTGTCGAGTATGCCAAAAAAATATAACAGGGTGCCTGGGTAGTTGCTAATAAATCGATACAAGATCGATCCTGAAATTTAGGTGAAAATGGAAATGGCTGTCGCCGGAAAATGTCAAAAGTCGAACAGAACTAATAATACATAGGATGGCAACACAAGAACACACTTCTCTCTTGCAGATTTTCATTGTGGGGGACCAATGTTTTACGGAAAAACCCAATTATCCCCCTCATATATCCCCCTCATATATCCCCCTCATATATCCCCCTCAAGGGGGAAGTGGTGAGAAGACAGGGGCTGCTAGAAGGCATTGCAATCAAAGTTTCTCCCTACACAATAAATGTGTAAGATAATGGATGTCCAATTGGGTCTTCCTGTACGTAGGTTGTCCTTCCAAATGTTTATGTCATTGTGGCAGCTAGTGCCAATGTATGTGACTATATAATAGGCATACATGTATAATAGGCATACATGTCACCCTATAGAGATCTGTATGCCACCTTTGTGCTCTGCACATGGTTACCATCAGCAAACAAACTGAAACAATTTGAGCAAGTGTAGGTCTAACCAAATGTTTAATTTTTAAATTGGGTGGTTCAGTTTGTGTCTGATTATCTGATATTTTTTAAATATGTCTAACATTGTAGGATAAACAGTTTGGTAGTCCCGAAGGACAACCAGTAAAGCATGTTAATCTCAAAATACTGGATGGCCATTAAAATATTTCGCTGCAATGAGATGTTAAATGCAAGTAACATTTATAAAGGGAAAAGAACTATACACATGGTCTTGGGGGCTTCTACATAACTATCCAGTCATAATATGGTGGCTGATGTTTTGGCTACTTGGTGACAAATATTACCTAGAGCAGTTTTCATTTTCATGGAAAGATAAGAACCAGTGAAATGGTACCAGTTGAAACAAATCCTTTAATATCTTTATAAGACTACCGTAAGCTTTGAACTGTTTGTGTTATGAACATTTTTATGCATAAAGGACCACTGATTGTTATTCCTAAGATAAATGTTGATATAATGAATGATGATTTCTGCCATGATCCGCAGAATCCAGACCCACATGGAAGGAGTGACGGGGCCGCCAGCTCAACGAATTGCCAAATGTTGGAAGAATGCGATGCTGACCCAGAGAACTTCATCTGTATGATACGAATTGATGGAGAATGCCATCAAGTCACTAATGTGGTAACTGCCCTCTCTTTCTCTTAAAAAGTATCTGACATTTATTCCATGTCAAAGGCCAGTGGAACCTATGTATTCAGACTGGTGTGCTATGCTTTGCTTTGCTTGTAAACATGCCTGGTCAAGTTCATACTTGCTATAATGTACCCCATAATGAATATATGATTCCTATTGATTTTAGTGGAGGTCATCTGAGGTCAACACTGAAACTCCTTTAAATTTAGTTATTGTTGGTACCTTTTATTTGTAAATAAACTATCTTTGGCATGCGTGGCCAGATCATGTTCATAATTAATATGTACAAATAATTGTATAGAATTGTATCTTAATGAGGTACAGAATATACAGAATATCTTTGTCACGTTAGGCTTGTACTGTATTTTTACTGCACACACGAACACTATGGATAGGCGGCTTCAGTACAGTTCACAGACATTACGTAATATTAGGGCAGGTATGAGAGACTTTTCTATAGAGTCACGGGTGATGACCAAATTGAAAGAAACATCCATTGTTCAGCGTAGAAG
>JAODFY010015511.1:0-19836 GCA_027580055.1 Paracaudina chilensis | reverse complement strand
GTGGTTGTTCTTAATAATTCATTTTATGTGCTAAAGTCACATCTTGTTCTATTTATCCTTTAAGTATTCAGCCACAACGTCACCTTGTACACAGTACTTAGCCTGGCTTTCGCTGGAACTGGTTTGAGTTCATTAACATATTCATATCTAATTAACATAGTTGGGCCTGGTCCAATCATTGGTCAGGATTTCATAAAGTTGTTATTGTATTGCACAATGTTCTAGGCTCTAGTTGCTTGTTTTGACCTAGAGCCAATGCGCAGGCATCACTATGGCCCTGTTAGCCAACCAAGAGCTTGCATGCGTGCGCGACAGATGCGTGCATGAGAACTGTGTTAAGGAAGAGTTCTCTTTTGGATCAGGGACTTTGAATGGGACAGCGGTCCATGTAGGACGTGTGGGGGAGGCTCTGGCTGATGGCCTAATTATTTACTGTGTCGTCTTGTTTTATTTGTTGTTGGAATTGATTGTTGATCTAAAAACATACCAGAAGAATTGTAATCATCGTCTCTGTATTTGTTATTCGTCATGGAACCCCTCGGATAATGACTTTCCCGCAACCCGTAAGTAACAGACGACATCCGTTCATCTTGCTAGCCTAGATAAAATATAGTTTCCATCGTACCCCTGATTTCCCGGTCCAAATGGTCCAAATAATTGTGGGCCCACATTCACATTTTAGCCAAAACTTTGATACTAATTAGATAAAATGTAACTTTCTTGGGAAAATGTACCACTCAATAACTTACATCAATATACCAAGTATGAAGCAGATCCGACATACTGTTTCGAAGATATTGACATTTTAAAAATTTTACTTTAAGCTCCGCCCCTTCATTAATATTCACGGCATGGCCACCAAAAACAATAGGGATCATCTACTCATTATGGCCAACATATATACCAAGTATGATATCATTCCACCTTCTCCTTCTTGAGATATCATGTTTACAAGCTCAAGTGTCACCCACACACATACCCACACACACACATTACTCACATACACACACACGCCAACTTGACTGCATAGGTTCCGATGCTGCCTTCGGCATTGGAACCACAAATGTCTTGCCATGACATCAACAAATGAATCTATCAAGTCTAACACATGTTGAAATAATGGCCCAAGTAATGCAATCCTGTTAGCTATCAACTGCAGGGAACTATTCTGGGGAAAGCTAATCCTATTTGAACAATGATGTAGAATGGTCACCCCACAGGTTCCCCAAACTGCCACACCCTTCCCCCTCCCATCCTGTTCCCCACTCCCCATCAATTCTAAATCACTTTACAAACTCTGATGCACTTCATGTTCCACAACATTTATAAACCATGCAACTAGATAAAATCAATTAATCGTAATTTAAAGACCAGACTGTACACAAAATAAATAAAAAGATTATTTTACAAGCAATTTGAAATAAATGTTGAATAGGAAACCAAACAGTTTCTTAAAAAAATGTGCACAAAAGAACTCATCATGGAACTGTTCTTTGGGAAAATGAAAATATTTCCCAAATTAAGTCCCAGAGGATTTTTAAAGATACTACCCCCAAAAAATACCTTGAAAAATAATAGAGGAAGGAAAATAATTGAAACTTTTTCAGTTTTTTAAATATAGATGTAGACTGACTGTATGTGCTAGGCATATTAGAGACTTCCTCAATAACTTTCTCAATTATACTTTTGAAGTGCCAAGTTATAACATTATTCCTAAACTAATGCATCATACTTGACTTGGTGGTATCCATCCGGGGGGGGGGGGGGATGAACCATTTTGGTTTTTGAAAGGGGTTCAGATACAGAATGGTGCTATAATTACCATCTTTTGAACTACAAAGGCATTTGAGTGAAAGAAAAATTGGAAAGGCTTGCTCCTATGCCCCCCCCCCCCTTATTTGAGGTAGCCTTTGTGGTAGACTGTGGCTCATTTAAATTAATGAATTACATTAAATAGATATATCCTGTTATGTTAATTTGAAGATTAACGACTCCTGACCTGAATATGCTAGAAAATATGCTAGACTGGTCAGCTCATTTGCTGTTAGGTATGGACCAATCACAACTTTCATGGGGGTGGGGGGTAGGGTAGTGAAATTTATTTTATGAGCATTTAAATAATGACCATCTGTGGAATGAATAAGGAAGGTTTCCGCCATAAAAATGTTACACATTTTACATTTCAAACAAAGCATACCTTTGAATTCCATTTAATGTGTTGGCTGTAGGGTCTTCACTATTGCGAAGCCTTCGACTAGCCGTGAGGAATTGAAAAGGAGAAAGAAAAAGAAACCAAACTGACCGCTACATGCAATAAAAAGGCAAAAAACTGAATGCAAAAATGAAACACGACTGTCCACACAACAGGGCTGTCCACACAACAAGCTCCTGGTTAAGCTGTACATATTAGGAGGGGTAATAAAACAAATGTGTGTTCCTTACAAAGTTACTTTACAGGTTTTAACCCTGCTTGTTTAACTTTCAGGTTTTTATACCACGATTGTTAACATGTGATGGGTTTTATCCTGATTGTTAACTTGTGATGGGTTTTATCCTGATTGTTAACTTGTGATGGGTTTTATCTTGATTGTTTACATGTGATGGGTTTTATCCTGATTGCTAACTTGTGATGGGTTTTATCCTGATTGTTAACTTGTGATGGGTTTTATCTTGATTGTTAACTTGTGATAGTTTTTATCCTGATTGTTAAATTGTGATGGGTTTTATCCTGATTGTTAAAACTTGTGATGGGTTTTATCCTGATTGTTAACTTGTGATGGGTTTTATCTTGATTGTTAACATTTGATGGGTTTTATCATGATTGTTAACTTGTGATGGGCTTTATTATGATTGTTAACATGTGATGGGTTTTATCCGATTGTTAAAATGTGATGGGTTTTATCCTGATTGCTAACTTGTGATGGGTTTTATCCTGATTGTTAACGTGTGATGGGTTTTATCCTGATTGTTAAATTGTGATGGATTTTATCTTGATTGTTAACTTATCGTAATTGTTGAACTTGCACTTTGTTTTACACTGATTGCAGGGTTCATCTTAATTTTATAAAATGGTCTAATTGGTTTGGTCAGAGATGGTCAGATTGATAGGTTTTTATGAAACATTTTAATCTTACAGTGTTTTTCCATGTTACACTTGATATCAACTACATGTGGGGAAATGCACAGAGTTGTTGTATGGACAGCAATCTAAAATAAATATATGCAGGATATACAGAGTAAATAAGAATGCACAAAAAACACACAGCAGGCAGTACAATGAAGACCTCTCACATGCCGTAAACCTCACAAGCAATTGCCCCACCCATTAGGCAGGTAACATTTACCATAAACATGCTGCATGTCTTTTATTAACCCTTTTCTGCCCCTCAGCATTTCTTTAGCACCCTACCTATAAGGGAATATTGATGCCCTAACTGCTCTTTATTACAATATGATTTTGTTACCTCAGCACACTGACCACCATCTTAATTCACTATCCCTCACCCCCACCCCAATATTAAGTAACACTCTCCCCACAGGGGGTCGCCATTTCTACCAACCTATTTTTGGCTATGTTTGAGTGATTACTCCCTCTAGAGGGCAGGCTCCGTGTCTCATTCCTGATGCCATCGGATGAGCCACCACCTATCGTCCGTCGGAATATCCTCTTGCTCGGCGACCTTTAAAATGTTTAAAACCGAAACCAATGGAAAAGCCAAAGAAGGGGGGAAGAGACAAGTCAAAATACCATGAGAGTAATGTTGAGAGGATGAAGAGACAAGAGAAAATAAAGTGAGGGCCAGTCTGGCAAAACTCATAGGTTCTTCATTTACTAATTTACAATTTCTTAATTTTATTGATTACACTTGGCCTGGGGAGCCAAATTAACCCGGACACTTTGAATGTGATTCCTGGCTGTAGATTTATAGTCTGACGAAAAATTGGGTTTTAGCAGCTTAATAATTGATGATGTATTTTTCAGTACATGCTAATTGGCCTCTGACGAAGGCAGCTGTTTGGTTTTTATATTCCATTTTATAAAAGCATTGAGAATGTTCGGTTGTGATAAGAATGCATTCAATGTATGTCTGCCCCTGCATAAGTCTACCTCCAAGGGGTACTTACCTAATTACTATCCCCCACCCTCATGCCATCATATCAAAATGTTAATGACATGCTAAACCTAAATGTACCATGCAATGTATGACAAGGTGGTGGTACCCACCTCCTTGCCCCCCTCCTCCCAGTTGCTGGCACCCATGAAAAGGAATAAAGATATGTGATACACTAAACAGAGGTGCTAGCTAAAACTAGACAAAAATGTTTAATGCTCTATACTAAAATAACACCAAGAGGTCTTTCCCATATAATCTAACATTCTATGACATAATGTACTAATATATTCTAACATACATTGTAACATATATTATGACACATAAACCAATATATAATCTATCTACTATTGTACACATTATTCTGACACAACATATACCAATATATAATCTGTTATATATCTTATGCTCTGAAACATATCAATATATAATCTATTATATATTCTAACAAATATACTAATATATATTCTATTATATATTCTAACAAATATACTAATATATAATCTATTATATATTCTAACATATGCTCTGAAACATACTAATATATAATCTATTATATATTCTAACATATGCTCTGTAACCAACCAATATATAATCTATTATATATTCTAACATATATTTCAACATATATTCTAACATACTAAGATATGATCTATTATATAGTCTACCATATATCTACATACATATAAAACCATATGCATTTTATTTAACCAGAAAACCCAAAAAGGTTCAGTGGTTTCAATGACATTGATGGATTTGATTAATCTTAAATACAAATTTCATTGTCATATGAAAATGTACTTAGTGACAGACACAACTGTACCAAGTATGAAGCTGATTAGACATACAGTGTGACAATGTACCACTCATCATCTAAACATCACCATACCAAGTATGAAGGTGATCAGACATAGTTGCAAAAATATTGACATTTTAAGAATTTTACTTTAATTAAGACCCACCCACACATCAATATTCATATCATGGACAACACAAACAATTGGGCATATCTACTCATCATGGTACATCTATGTGACACATATGGCATTAATTCAACATAGCGTTATTGAGTTATCCTGTTTTCAAGCAGTGTCACACATGCACACACATACACCAGCATGACGGCATGGTCCTGAGCCTTTGGCTTTGGAACCAAAAGGACTCAAACATTATGTTCAGTAATGGCAATAATTAATATTACAAGCAAGATTCCCTGTGGAGTACCATAGTAGTACTCCTAAAAACAAGGAAAAATCTCTCCTGGCATTAATATGTTAGTCAATCATACACCCAGGCAGCTAAGTTTTCCAGCCCAGCCTCCATAACACCAGGGATGTTCTATTATGATACAAAATATTTGCATTTTTCTTATATATAAAATCCAAATGATTACTGGATGCCTTTTGAAAATGTTTGCATGCAATTTTTGGATTATCATTTGAAGCAATTCTTTCCCTTTATTGGGATCTAGTGCAGCATTTAGCCTTCTTACTTTTGTCTTTCTGACATTCATGACATACTCAATTTATCGTGATAAACTCTTTTATTCTATGCTTTTATTTGTATTTTTCTAAGCTTTTTACGCAGACATTGTAATTTCCTTTTATCGAGGATCCAATAAAGTAACTATCTATCTATTCCAATTAAAATTCCAGATTTATAAAAAAAATCTGGAGCCAGAAAAAAATACTTGTCTGGGTATTTTCAAATATTTAAAAAAAATACTTTAATGTATCAATGAACCATTGTCATCCACTGGTAGTGCCCTATTGTCATCCACTGGTAGACCCTACCTATGTGTACAAACATAAGACCCTACCAAGTACAAACATAAGACCTTACCAACTACAAACATATATGACCCTACCAAGTACAAACATAAGACCCTACAAACATAAGACCCTACCAACTACAAACATAAGACCCTACCAACTACAAACATAAGACCCTACCACATACAAAAATAAGACCCTACCAACCTTTGACCACTGAACAGAATTTGGTATTGTTGTGGGTCAAAGAAAAAATGCAATCATCATTCTTCTCCTTCAAAACTGCCTTAAGAGTTAAACTTAAAGCTATAAATTTCCTGTTTTGTAAAACCCAAAATCTGTTTTGTCATTTTATCATTTTCTGTTTTTCTCTCTGTTTATTATTTCCATATTCTAACAAAAACAGAATTTTCTGTTTTTAAAATGGTAATTCTGTTTTTTAAAACAAACTGAGTTAGTCTATGCCTAGCCTAACTTAGTTTGAAAAGAAAGTGTTCCAACCTTCAGCTTAGCACTTGGTTTTTGCTTTGATATGATGAGAATTAATCCAAATTAATCCAATACGTGTAGGAAATTACCGAAATAGATCCCTGAAAGTCTGAACTTTAAATTCAGATTGATAACCGAATGTGCACAATGTAACACACATGATTGAATTGCATGATCAATGGCACTTGGTAGGGTCTTATGTCTGTACTTGGTAGGGTCTTATGTTTGTAGTTGGTAGGGTCTTATGTTTGCAGTTGGTAGGGTCTTATGTTTGTACACATAGGTAGGGTCTTATGTTTGTACACATAGGTAGGGTCTTATGTTTGTACACATAGGTAGGGTCTTAGGTCTTAGGCCTTAACGTCTGTACACACCCTAGTTATTGACTTACTGAAGTATGTTGACTATATGTGCCAAGTTACCTGTGACTCCAAAACAGTTTGATAATGCGACATGAAATGTCCCCTGATGGCCTTCCAAATTTCCACTGCTAATTGTTGACTATACCAAGTTTCATGTTAATCCAACAATGTATAGTAATTTGACCTCAAGTGACCCTCCAAATGGCAAATGATGTTCAAAATGTTCAGCACCAAATGTTGACTATATCATATGTACTAAGTTTCAAGTTAATCCAATAATGTATAGAATTCTCAAATGCAATAATATTATTTGTAGGCCTATACAATGTTTTATAACATCTAGTTGAAAGTTCCAGCCTTGGCCTAGTATTCTTTGTATACGTTATGCCATCAAATCCATGCCATGGTTCTTTTAAATCTATAGAATTCATGCCGGATTGGAACCTGATCTCAATAACATACAAACAACTTCATTTCCAGTAAATCTTCCAGGGCCTGGATGTATGTCTACCCGCTAGCAATTAACATTTCACCAGAACAACGTTCAAGTGTGCTGTCCTGGGATGAGTATGCAGATGTTTGTTGTAAGGTGTTATGTGGAAAAATTGCAAAGGCGTCCATGTACTCACTGCTCGGGGTGAAAGGTAATTTAGGTACTTCAGTAATTTGTAATATCTTGCTTTAAACACACACACACACACTTTGAATTCGGGAAGCAATTTAGAACTTACAAATGTTAACGATACAGAATAATTAGGCACTCAGCCAAATGCATTATTTCGGGCTAAAATTCCGGCACGTATATCAACTGGACAATAATGACTGAACCTTGACCCCTGTCATTTTGAATACCAAACGTGATATGTAATGAATTGTAACGTTATAAATAATGATTGCGCGTTATTTCCGGACGTAACAGAAGATCACGGGAAAATAAACAATAACGCATAGGCATATTTGTTTACCACGCACATAGTTTCAATTATGTTACGCGGCACTGTACTTCAATGACCCCAGGAACGAACTGACTACTTGTTATTCTAGTTGGCATCTGCGCTTTATCAGGCGAAAGTCGACCGGCTATGCAAAACGATCAAGGCTTTTATCGATAAAGTGACAAGTCTTTAATATATACAGAACTATTTTCTTCGCGAATCTTATTTCGTTAACTTGGTGTTTATCTACATAGCCTAATACCTCAAACCGATCATTTACGCATCATCTTGTTACAGAACTGTCACGCTAAGCGTTACCGGCTATATCAAATTTGCATCTGCGCATATACAAACTACTAACCTACGTGATAGGCATATAGTTTGTCCGAGTTTGACGTAAAGTTGCAGTGGCGCGATATATACCCTATTTGCTAAGCAGGCTAAAAAACTACCGATTATGGGTTAAAGGATTAAATGAAGCGATTCCATGTCTTCTACGCAGGCTACCAAACTAACGATTAAGGGTTAAGGATATCTATACATCTCGTGCATGGAATTACTACTGTCAGTAATAAAGGTCTCATATTATGAAAATAGAATACAAATGCTACTCTCATGGCGTGTCCTGTAAAGACCTCGTCAAACGACGGATGGATGCAATTATTCGATGAATATCAACATCAACCGATAGTCCCTGGATTTGCAACCCCCACTGGATATATAAAGACCCTGGATATTTCACACCCCTGGTTATTATCTCGGCGTTACCGCGAATTATTGGTATAAGTTGAACACTTCCACATCGGTAGGGGTTTAGTTATATAAATAGTGGGTTTTAAATGTTCTGTCTCGGCTACTCTGTGTGAAAATATCATGCGGTTAAGGATGCAAAGCGGCAACCCTGTAATATTTTATCAATATATTGATTGGTTATCGATAACCTGATATGATCGATTATAGGCCGTTTCGTCATAATTTATTAATTAATTTATTTAAAGTTTAGTAACACCTATTTGTTTATTTACATGAGATTCTACAGATGTGTATGTGCATGCATGAAGGAGGCAACGAATTCATGAATGGATGAGTGAATGAACGAATGAATGTATGTATGTATGGAATGAATGAATGATGGCTTGGATAGATAAATGTAATGGATGAATAAATGACAAAGGATTGAATGAATGGAGGAATGAAATATTGATTGATTGAATGTATATATGGATGAAGAATGAATTAATGTATTAATGAATGAGTGAATGTTTGAATGATATATGGATGAATGTATGAATGAAGTAATGAAATAATGACTTAATTATTTAAAATAAAAATTCAATTAATGGAATGAATGAATGATTGGATGGATGGATGGATAAATTGAATGAATGAATGACTAAGCATTAAAGATTGATTGAATGAATGAATGAATAAATGTATATATCGACGAAGAATGAAATAATGTATTAATGAATATATGAATAATGGAATGGATGGATGTATGAAATAGAATGGATGGATGTATGAAATAGAATGAATGGATGTATGTAATAGAATGGATGGATGTATGAAATAGAATGGATGGATGTATGAAATAGAATGGATGGATGTATGAAATAGAATGGATGTATGTATGAAATAGAATGGATGGATGTATGAAATAGAATGGATGGATGTATCCAATAGAATGGATGGATGTATGAAATAGAATGGATGGATGTATGAAATAGAATAGATGGATGTATGAAATAGAATGGATGGATGTATGAAATAGAATGGATGGATGGATGTAATAGAATGGATGGATGGATGTATGAAATAGAATGGATGTATGTATGTAATAGAATGGATGGATGTATGAAATAGAATGGATGGATGTATGAAATAGAATGGATGTATGAAATAGAATGGATGTATGAAATAGAATGGATGGATGTATGCAATAATGAAATAATTAATTAATTAATGGATGAAGGTTTGATTTGAATGAATGGATGAATGAATGTATGAAATAATAAAATATTGTCTCAATTAATTAATTAATTAATGGATGAAGGTTTTAATGTGTGTTTGATTTGAATGGATGGATGAATGAATGTATGAAATAATAAAATATTGTCTCAATTAATTAATTAAATAATGGATGAAGGTTTTAATGTGTTTAATTTGAATGGATGGATGGATGAATGTATGAAATAATATAATAATGTCTCAATTAATTAATTAATGGATGAAGGTTTTAATGTGTGTTTGATTTCAATGGATGGATGAATGAATGTATGAAATAAATAAAACATTGTCTCAATTAAATAATTAAATAATTAATTAATTAATTAATGGATGAAAGTTTTAATGTGTGTTTGATTTGAATGAATAGATGGATGGATGGATGAACGAAGGAATGATCAATCAATCAATGGATGAATTGATACATTGATAGAAAAAATGAATGAATAAATCGATGGATGAATAGATTGAAATACACGTGACACGTGTGACATTAGTTTTATCAGGGAATGCCATCACAGAAAAATTTAATTACGAAATATTTTGTTTTTCTTGTCACTTGTGAAGTAGGTAATTAATTAATAACCTCCGAGACCGACAATGATCGTCGCTAGCTAGAAATCCCGAGGAGTATTTCTGGAAACTTTAAAGAACTAAATAATACACTTCTTTACTTACCTTTCTTTTTATAACTCTGCTCGTTGCGTGTGTGATGATATGGTAGACGCGATACGTCTTGACGAACATTGAACCAAAGGCTAATGTAAAACCAACAAGGAGAAGGCCAATACGAATCTAAATGAAGAAATTAATGAGAAAAAAACGAGAGAAATATAATCATAGTAAATGAAACATTATTTATTTAATCGAACAAAATATTTAAAATTGATTAAAAATTAATTATTTACCTAATATGGTGTTGACAAATATTGTCATTTAAATTGTCATTATGTACATTTAAATTATAAAAATACATTATTAATTTAAAATATAAATTGATATGAATTATTTATATAAAGCTTCAAGGGACAGGTCTCTTGAATAATTTGAGTTATGCGAATTTAATTCGATTTAATACAAACTTTCATTGTGTTGTTATATATATATAATTAGGTATAATGAAGATATATCTTGGAATTATTGCGGACATATCTTAAAATTATTGCGGACATGTCTTCAAATTGTTACGGAGACATTTCCCAATTATTGCGGACATATCTTCCAGTAATTGCGGCCATATCTTCAAATTATTGCGGACATATCCTCTTATAATTGCAGACATACCTTTGAATTATTGTGGATATATCTTCCAATTATTGTGGATATATCTTTCAATTATTGTGGATATATCTTCCAATTATTGTGGATATATCTTCCAAATATTGCGGACATATCATCAAATTATTGTGGATACATTTCAGGTTATTCAATGAGACTTAAATGTGACTGACACTGTACGCGACTACCGCACATAAGCCGTCGATGTTGTTAAGTACACAATAAGTTCCATACTTAGAAATCTGTTAGACTGGCTTATTTGCTGTTAGAGCTTCGACCAATTATGTATTTCGTGGGGAGGGGGAGGGGGGACGCATGTGAAATTAATTTCGAGGGAGAGGTCTACAGCCTGTAACCTTCGATGCAGGGGATATTGTCAATAATAATAAAGTTTTTATCAAAATGAGAGGGAAATTCTTGCTTACTGTGCATAGCGGTGTATAAAAAATGACCCCCACTCGATGAGACTCGAATCCACAGAATATGATGGCGGTGTATACCAAAATACACCCGACCACCAGGATGTTGTTTAGGTTCGGACTCGATAATTTTATGTACCTACAAAGAAAAAAATATATCTGTACAAGCAGAAAATAGCTTCTCGTACCATCTGACGCAGGGGCGGCGGATACACAACAGGCAAATTTGACAATGCCTTGGGGACTCCAAGGCTCGGGAGTGCCAGTCGGTTGGCCCCAGCCGGTTGCTTTGGGAAAAGACTTTAGGAACCTTGGCGTATGGTGTAGCCCCCAAAATAAATTATTGCATAGGGGCCTCTTTGCATGGCGGTTAATCCACCAGTGGCGGTATCAGGGGCAGAAGGAACGTGGCCACCAAAGCATGAAGTATCCTCTACACATTTAAAGGTGTTTTTAGATTGCCCCCAGATTACAACTATTACAACTCTGCGGCCCTGATTTGACGAAAAAGAGGGAATTGCAAGTAGGCTAAGAAAACCTGCCAAAAAGATTTTGAATTGGCTCAGTGACATAATTTTTAAACTTTGAATATTAATCCTCAACTTTTACCTACAGTTATAAAAACGGCGAGGAGAATGTATAATTTATTAAGTTATGGATATGTGAGTTCTCGGTGTCACCGGAGAGTCGCAGAGTTATTAGAGTTTATTTAATATATTTACCGATGAATCTAATGACAACTCACATAATTAGGCCTACGATGCGCATATGACGCAAATGCACAGAAAATAAATCACATGCAAACATAGATCAATGGAATTCTTGAACCAACAATTAATTATATTCCATATTTTGTGTGTAAGGATACGTAGCGTAATTGTATGTTGGACGACAAATGGACACTGTCAGGATACGTACACTAGCCTAAGTGTTGGATCATAAACACACTGTTAGGATACGTAGCCTAATTATGTGTCGGACGATAAAACACAGTTAGAATACGTAGCCTAATTGTATGTCGGACGATAAAACAAACTGTTAGGATACGTAGCCTAATTGTATGTCGGACGATATAACAAACAGTTAGGATACGCAACGGTAGCTTAATTATGTTAGGATACTCAGCCTAATTGGGTGTCGGACGATAAAACACACTGTTAGGAATTACGTATCCTAATTATGTGCCTGACGATAAAAACACTGTTAGGATACTCAGCCTAATTGTGTGTCGGACGATGAAGCACACTGTTAGGATACGCAGCCTAATTGTATGTCAGACGATAAAACGCACTGTTAGGAATTAGAATACGTATCCTAAATATGTATCGGACGATAAAAAACACTGTTAGGATACTCAGCCTAATTGTATGTCGGACGATAAAACAAACTGTTAGGATACTCAGCCTAATTGTATGTCGGACGATATAACAAACAGTTAGGATACGTATGGTATAGCCTAATTGTGTGTCGAAAAAATGGACTTTTGTCAGTTTTTACCCATCTTTAATTTGCCTGGACCACAAATCTATAAAAGTCAAACCCTCCTGGTGAGTGGAATGGTCAAATGGGGCAATTTTTTTGGTCAAATATACCCATGGTAGGCGAGAAGGGGGCGGTGAGTGTGGGTGTTGACTGTTGAGAAGTCAGACCCGCCACACGCTTGCCCGGTTCCCTGCGCAGAGTGCGCCCTTTCATTTGTTAGATACAAACCAGCATATATGTCATACCAAATTTAAAAACAAACGCTTCAGAGCTCCATGCTTATTCGTGTATATTCGTCGCGTTCTGAATCTGTTTTTAATTAAGACTGGCAGAATTAGAGTTTTTTTATGTAATATATAATATAAATTTATTATTTAAACTATTTTTATACTGGATATTATACGGTTGTATCGTGTAACGTCTCCGTACGTCGCCTTTCATATCAGAACATCTGGTATACCCGGGTTAAACTTCGTAAATCGTACACATTATAACTATAATCTCTCGACTCTCATCAGAGTAAATTATTTATTTGTGATTATTTTAGTAAACTCGTTATTGCATCCATCCAACCATGTTCAACTCAAGTATTCCTTGATGTAAAGAGATGACATTCACAGTCTTTTATAATTATATCAGAAGGTGAATATATTAATAAAAAATATGTGTTGATGACATGTACACGTGCCTGCGTGCATACACTCTCCAGCCCGGATAATTGGTATCAGTGATATCAGGGGCCATATTAGTCCATACAAAAGATTAACTTGGAACTACGTGCAACAGGATTTTTTCTACACAAAGCATTTCTATATAGGTTATGAGGTCCTCATATCGGGTGTATCTGAAACGAAGATCTCTAAAACGAAGACCGAAGATCCCGTAGGGTCTTCCATCTTCGTTTTAGACATCTAAAAGTCCTAAGAATTCCCCATAAGAGAAAGATGTCTAATTTGAATAAATCCAAAATGGCCGCCAAAATTCATATATACATCGGCGTAACATATGGCTTTAAGTAATCATTTTGATTAAAATCCTGAAATATGGTTCTTGAAGACCATGCGGCATTTGGGGTGGTTTAAATGTTGTTTGAACGAATGTTTCATTAGCACATAACAGTTGACTCAAGCATATGTGTAACAATTTTAATGGAGATTGTTTTCTGATGCATTTGGTGGCGTCGCTTGAAATGTTCAGCTAGCTAGCCGGGGGTGGGCAATGTAGCGGAGGCATGTCACGTGGTCAAAATGTAGGCACACTTCACACACGTAGTATATGGAACTATACATTTTCACGCGCAGGTTATGGTAAATAAAGCGCAAATATTGCACGAGCGCATATTTCCGTGCTCGCGGTTGTATACAACACCTGACGTATGATCTGGTAACTGGTAACAAATTCCGTCCCCAGGTTTGCGAAGCTTCCTGCGCCTATGAAATTACTTTTCCATGCAAGAAGTTAGGAATGCCCACTCATGTCAAACCAAGGGAGGGGTCTGGGGGGAGGTGGTTTTCCCCCTCCCCATTGGCGAAAAAATGAAGTTCACGGGCCCGTAGGCGCAAAATGGTGCAATGTTTGTGAAAAAAAACAGTCAAATTTCCACTGAACATTTACAAATTTGGTTCATTTTTTTTGTATTCATTTTTTGTACTCATTTTTTTTGTACTCAATTTTTTTGTACTCAATTTTTTGTACTCAATTGTTTTTGGTCACTTGGCTACGCCACTGCCTCTGATAAAAACAAACTTAGATATGTTGTTCATCGATGAGAATGATTATGCAGACACTTTTTGTGAAAATGTCTTTCCTGTATAAATGGCTTAGCTACATAGCGATTTATATGTAGGCCTACACCATCAAAAGTATATTCAATTGTAGATGCTTTCATTTTATCATTGTACTTTGACAGTTCGTTTGACATTTCGTCTCATTTAGCGTTATCTTCGCGCTGTACGTTTTGAAGTGTTTATTCCCTATCGAAATTGCCTTCACTAGTTGTTAGGATGCCTCGTAAATGATTACAATAAGCCACAAAAGGTAGTACGTTTGAATTAGGTTTGAATTATAAACTGTGAAATACTCGCGGGCATATCAACGTTATGTTTAATTCGCGTTAAAGAGCAAAATGTCTTGACTGTGCTTACATTGCAAAGTCAAAATGTGCTGGCTTAAAGGGGCCATATAACTAACGGGAAGTGGATAGCTTTTGTCAGCCAGTCAAAACTTCAAAATGATTCATTGGATTATGTGCAAAGTTCTTAAACTAACAAATTGTATTGATTATACTTGGCCTGGTGAGTAAAAAATAACTCCAGGATGGGATTCCTGGTTGTAGAATTCTAGTCAACTGAAAACGAGGTTCTGGCTGCTTTGTAATTAGTGATATAGTTGCTTTAAATTTGATTGATGTCTCATCATTCTCGGCTTGAGAGTGTCGATCGTAAACCAGGACTGAGAGTTTTTAATTCAAATTATAATTTTGCCGATGACGCTGCTGACGAGACTAATATGTAGTGGGAATTATTATCATGTCTGGGTAACGGTGAAAAAAGGGTAAAAACCCGCCATTTCGGACGCATTTCCAGAAAGATATTTTCAGACGTGTTACTGCAGTAGGTTTGCATAGGAGCACGCGCAGGTCGACACTGCGCTGAGAGCCGAACAAATAACATACCAGTACTGCGGGCTTAAATTAAGGCAGTGAACACTGCTTGACATTTCTGGATAACGTATAACGCCCTTTCGAGTCCACAATTGACAAGATATTTCCAGACATGTTAAAAGATATTATGACATGTTAATATAATGCATACAGTAAAGAAACAAATATTATAGAAAACATGGTTCGCTGTTAGGCTAGTAGCCTAGGTGATTCTCCTAGACATAAATGTCATTGTGCGGCAAGTTGAGGTGGTTTTCATAGACATCAATATGTCATTGTGCGGCAAGTTGAGGCACGTTTACCATGTGGAGAAAATTGTAGACACTTATTGCTTTACCAAAACATGTGATGAATAACCTGAAGTTATTAAAGGGAATCAAGGGGAATCAAGGGAAAGGGGTTTCTGTTGCATACAAAATCGTCAGAAAACCACGTCAAATTCTTCAAGATAAAATTATTATCTCATATTCGTATATCTCCTTAGCACATTGTTTTCAAAATGTGTTTGTGAAAATGTTTGTGAAAATTGCCGTATTATGCATTTCATTTCTTGTCAAGCAAAAGCCGTCAAACCGCATTCTCTGCGTTCGAACGGATTGATCAAATAATTATAATATAGGCCAAGTTGTTTTACATAACAAACTATATATATAGACTGAATTAATGGTTAAATGATACACAAACCTAACATAAAGCCATAGCTTATATGAAAGAGGACTAAAAGATGAAACTGTATAAGGAGCATCCAAATATCTTGTTCCGATATCAATATTCCATAACCCATTGTTTCCGAAAATGACTTGGAGTAAGTCTATAATGCCATCACAGTGCAGCTAAGAGTAACATTTCACTGTGTATTTCTTGATTTCATTATCCATATTTATATCAACGGAGGAGAAATACAATATTTACATAATATTGTAATTTGATACAAAGAAAAAAGAGCGAGATATTTGGATAATGGTTTGGACTTGTTATATCACACTAAGAGAAAAGGTCCTATTTTACAGATCAAACTTTAAAGGGTAAATTTGTTTAAATGTCTGAATCAAACTAAGGTACTTTACAAACGCAATATCACGGATATTGTGTTTGAAAATACCATAGTTTGCTTCAGACATCCATTCCAAGTTCTTCGTCTGTATCGTTTTTTCAGCATTTAATGTTGGTTCGCATAGATATTTATGAGGCAATTACATACCGCTAAATTGTAAAACGGTATAGGCTTCGCCATGCACATATTGCACATAATTCTGTGTTAGTGAAAGTTGTATGAGAAATATCTTTCACAACATTAATGGTATATCACGAGTCGATCACTTTAACATGCTCGATAACTTAAAGATAAAGGCTACAATGCTAACCCCAAAGTAATCGGAGATGAGGTGACCGAGCATGGGTCTAGCAGATTTCAAGCCTACCCGTGCGACAGTTGTTTGGCTTTAAACATACATCATACAATACTTAACTGACCGACTCAATGTACACTTATTACACATCCTCGCTATGCAGCAAACTACACCATTTTGGCACTAACCGATTGTGATGCCACTCACTCAGTTTTGGCGTCAGATTTGTTTCAGTGCATGTCTTTAACATTTATGCCATATATTTTACACATGTCGCATACATGCCTTTCATATCTATGCCATATATTTTTATTCTTGTCACGTATATGCCTTTCATATTTATGCCATATATTTGACACATGCCGCATACATGCCTTAACATTTATGCCATATACATGTCGCATACATGCCTTTCACATCTATGCCATATATTTTACACATGTCCCGTACATGCCTTTCATATTTATGCCATTTATTTACACGTGTCGCATACATGCCTTTCACATCTATGCCATATATTTGACACATGTCCCGTACATGCCTTTCATATTTATGCCATATATTTTACACGTGTCGCATACATGCCTTTCACATCTATGCCATATATTTTACACATGTCGCGTACATGCCTTTCATATTTATGCCATTTATTTTACACGTGTCGCGTACATGCCTTTCATATAAAAGCCATATATTTTACACATAACACGACGAACGCACACTTTTGATTAGGCTTATTACTTTAAATAAAATCGTTTTATTTTCCCTGGTGGAGAGGACGGGTTTGACGGTCCCGGGTGATCGCGCACTAAAACGCGAACGATGTGAGGATATATATTAACGTGATCGGTATATGAAAGATAACATATTCTGGCCTCCATCCATCCATCGCGATCGATGGTTACACATTGGTGGCACTTTGGATTTTAAGCGGAGAATTTAGAGTAAACGTGGGATGTATAGGTTTATTATAAAGGTATCTGTGTTTAATCACGGTAGTCTAATTAATACAGGTCGGGGAAGCGTTGCTTATCATCACATGGTTGTAAAGATGTTTACTCTTCAAATAAGCTCGTGTAATCTTTGTTAAGCTGGTTATTCAATGTACCAGGCAATCGTATAATCGGGCAAGGACGAAAACTGCAACACACGCTTAGAGGCAATTGGATGGCTTGATGCCGGATTTCAGGGAGTTCCCTAACGGGTTTCATAGTTGAGACTTCCTTTCACTTACCGTCGCATTTGAATGAATGTATTCAAATGACGTGAATGTATTCAAATGACGTGAATGTATTCAAATAACGTGAATGTATTCAAATGGAGTGAATGTATTCAAATGACGTGAATGTATTCAAAGGAAGTGAATGTATTCAAATGAAATGAATGTATGAAATATCATATGATACTTTACTTTCGTTATTTTGGGGCAAAGTAAAACATTAACAATATAAAGATAATGAAAATAAGTCGGTTCAGAGATGTGGAGTGCAACTGATTGTGGGTAATGAAGAAGGTAACGAATAAGGCCTACATACAATAATTACACACTAAAAATTGCTGTATATGGTAGGATATTTATGTTCGGTAATAAGAAAATAAAGAATCAGAGAGTTATTTCACGTTAGTTACATGCTACAAACGAAAATCCTTCCGGTTATCATGTTTAGCAAACTATGTTGATTCAGCAAGTTTACAAACGTTTTTTTAAGTTGCGTGTTGTATGTAAGTACGTGTATTCGCTGATTGTTTCACACAATCCCGACAATACAAGAGAGTTGCGCGTGCGGAATTTGACCGCTGAATTGGTTTATTGGTGAAATGTTGGAAACTGCAACCTGTGCCATTTAAAGGTTAACAACTTCTGCCCCCAATATGGTACAAATCCGCTTGACCAGTCAGACCAATTGCTGTTATATTTGGAGCGTCGACCAATCCGGAGTTTCCTGGGGGTGTGGTGAAACTCATATCAAATTATCTGATTGTCTTTTTCGACAACGTGTAAACTATTTTGGAAATCGAAAAAAAACGCGGAGTAACATTGCCTCTACGCTTTGACAACTGTCCAAAACCGTTTAATTACGTATGTCATCCGTATATATGGAAACGTAGCATGCTTCGTTGTAGAGTTCCTAAACTAAAATATTTTCAGTCGTGAACAGGTGGGTGGGCAATATAAATACGGTTTGTTGAACCAGTGGCGGAATGTTCTTCTCACAAGTAGGGGGATGATTACATCTGATATTATCACATCGACGTGATTACATAGATTTAATCGTCCCCCACTTGAGAAGAAATTTCCGCCACTGGTTCAACAAACCGTATTTATATGTTCTGAGCCTAAAGTTTTATAGTCAGTCTATAAGAAATGTGAGTGCAACAAATTTAAAGCAGGTCGAGGTATATCAGATTGTGAAAAAAACCTCGTATAGCTGCCTCTTAATTAAAGTACCTCACTCAATTTACATCGCATCGGTTTGTATTTTATAGGCTGGCCGGGCTATTACCTTACAATATTTAAACAGGGTTTAAAATCATATAATCTACTATCATATAAATGTGCAGGGACACAAAGAATACCAGTCAACCGAATGACAGGAATACATAACAACAGCCTGACAATCACTCCAATACACCAGTCGTTATCCATGCAAATGACGACGAGGACCTGAGGCTCTTTTCCCAATTTGGTAATAACATATTGAATATATATTCCTAATTTGAAGAAGTGAAATGATAACCATTCAGAAGTTGACGCAGTGATATATATGGTATCATACAAAAACAGCAGAGACATGTGTGTTAAAGGGGCGGTGTGGTCTTAACATTAGTATCAACATATTGTACATCATAATCACGATGTCCAGTGGCGTGCGCAGGATTTCTGACGTGGGGGGTGGGCCAAGTCTGTGAATCCCCCGACTGAAATTCTTTGTGATGGATGGGAGCACGATCCAAATGGTATTAGTAATTTG
>JAODFY010015400.1:0-13085 GCA_027580055.1 Paracaudina chilensis | reverse complement strand
CCGATGTATGTGGGTGAGAGCACTGCCACCAACAAACTCAGACTTAAACGTTTAAATATTTTTCGATGCAACATTTAATGATAGATCAGGTGATCTTTTTAAAACTCTGAATTGGTCCCCACTTGAAAAACGTCTGAACTGGTAAAGATCGACGATGGTGTATAAAGCATTACACGGACTGGCTCCTCAATACCTTGTGGATATGTTTCGTTACACGAACGAAGTACACTATCACTATCTACGTTCCACCACTAGAAATAACTTAGTTTTAGATGGCGGGAATACCCAGTACCACCTTAATTAAACTGTATCTTATATTGCAGCTAAAGAATGGAATTTAATACCAATGCAATGTAAAAATACCAACTCCGTAGCCTCTTTCAAACGTCTTATCCAGGAGTTTTATTAATTGTATTAATGATGTCGTAATTATTTATTTGTTTTCATTGATAATATTGTTACATTCCTTCTCTTTTCAAATCTATTATGGTACTCTGTTATCATCCTGCATGTTCATTTCTTAGTTCTCTTTTATGCATGTTTTCATTTTGTTTCTAATGTTGTTTTTACACTCTTAGTTATTTCTCTTCTTTCTGTTTTATTTTGATTTATGAGGATCTCGGATGAGATTAGCGTATTGCTAATCGAGCTTATACCCGTTAATGTTTAAATAAATAAAGGAGGTGATGCTATGAAAAATTGGCGATATATACCGCCAATCTCTGAGGTATACTGTTTGATAACATTTCGTACTCCCGCTTTGTCCCTCTAATCGCGTCAGCAATATGACTATCCGCCACAGTCAGGGTGAACGGCCTGGGGGAGTAAACACATGAGTAGAGAACAGCCGCGGGTTTACTTTATGCAGAAAGCGGAAAGCTTCCCCAGCAGCGTATTGGCCTATATCAGACTTTGTTTCAGATAGAATTCACTAGAAACTTTACGCCACATTTAGCCAGCTAGAAATGTCATTTGGGATTACACAAACGATCGACTGTTTTCAAAATACTAGTGTAGTAATTTATGACAATTACTGATTTATGCATATAATTTGTCGCCGAAAAAACGCAAATAATGGGTTTATAAGGCTTAGCTTTAAATTCCCTCTAATGAGTGTTACGATGGATTGGCAAAATTAGAATAATAGCTGCCCTTATATGAAAGGGACCTGATGAACAGTTCAGTACACTAAGAGTTATAATCATATTTTGCTATTCGAACCCTGATAGTGCAGGGCTACTTTACGTGAGGGGACACAATGCATTACACTCATGAATATTGGCCCAAATGGGCGCTGATGGAGGCCGGCTGGACTGAGAGGTAGGCCTTCTGACATCATCGATGACATGCCTAAGCTCTGCCAAATTCACCATTCATACAAGAAAGTCTTTTCGGAAGACATAATAAGAATTGGGTGCGGTAATTATTATTTTTGTTTTGATTCAGGGTTAGGTACCGCTCGACTAGGCTAGAAATCTGCTAAGCTGGTCAACATATTCCTCGTGGGGTGATCATGAATGTAGGCCAATTAAACAAAAAAGGTTGGTTTAAAGAGAATGATGGTCTTATCATCATTACATTTCTGTTCAATAACATATAATACAATAACTAAGAATGTGGCACGGGATATTTAAATCCACCTGACTTACAGGATGAGATTTTTCAATCCTGAAAAGGATTTAAATGAAATGAAAAATATAACACGACAAAACAGTAACACAATTGACGCAAATCTAGGGTCATGTGTTGTAATATCTTCCAGCCTTACAAGTACGTTATATATATATAAAAGAAAAAAATGGATCCGCCCCCACTATAATATGTAATTAGACATCAGTGAGCCACTGTAAAAGTGTTAATTTCATAGTCGGGTCTTTGTGTTTTTAAAAGTCTCGAATTGACAACTTAGTTTGTGAAAGTATGCCATACAAATGAGTGTAATTGCGTAGGCTACACGCGCTATATAATGGCTAACCCTCTGATCGCGCATTTGAGCATATGTTCATTTACTAGGGTAATTATCCGTGTAGTTGGGTATATCCTCCATAACCACCAGACCAACGCATTCTATAGAGAACAAAGACCTTCGCAAGTACAAACCTCGTTGATGTGATTGTCTGTGGTCGTTGTGTAATTCGTACACAGTGTGCACATATAGTGTGACAATTTATGAAAGATTCATAAGATTGCTACAACACTTACCGATATCCTTCAAAGAGATGCATAATGTATATAACACTCAGTAGGTGATATCTACACTGTATGTCTAGTTCGGCCAAAAGTTTGGCCAAAAGAAGATGTTCCTGACTAGGGGCGGAACTTTCTCCTCAAATGTGGTTGGGTGATTTTGAATCATACTTTTGTGATTTTTTTTATAATATTTAAATGCCACTGGGTTCTATGGGCTTGTATCAGGGTATAGCAAGTTTCGAAAAAGTGCGCGCACAAACTTCGGAGGGTCATTTAAATACGTAAGAGGTATACTAGGCGAAAGTACGTGGAGAGCGTCACTAAATAATACCGCTCTATACATATATACTGGGCACAAACATGTTCCCCCATTAGATTTCTAACCTCTATTTGCCTCTCAAGCTGGAAATGTCTTGCAATGTCATTGCATACTTCAGCGCGTATCACGCGAATTTAAGACTCATGGTATAGGCATAGTTGGTCTTTATACTTGCCCCAAACTGGAACGTTCTGGTGATTGTCCCCAAGGGAATTCTGATCCCTATGGTACTCTCCCTTCAGTAAAAACTTACGAGAGCGCGAAGCGTGATTTCTGGGGATACCAGTGTAGGCATATATACGTGGGCGCGAATCCCGCACAGGTTTTTGGTCACATTATAGTCTGGGACGTTTTGTGGCTTTTTCAAAGGTTGCATTTTTTTTGCTATATTTTATAATAATTTGATATGATGTAGAATAGAAATCAGAGAATCCAAAAAGTATGTGCTACATTTTTTTTTTCATGTGCGAGGGGGGTTGCCAACAATTTCAAAATGGCCGCCATTTTTATCATTTTGTGCTATTTTTAGCATTGAAAAGTTCAACTAAATGATTTAACTACAATACCCAGTAATACAATGACAATAAATGCTGTTTAGTTTTCACCTATAACTGTGAAACCATCATATATGACCAGCTTTGGCTAGAGTTGCAAATTCCTCATTGAATGTTTGAATCAAATCGGGCCCCCCCCCAAAAAAAAAAAAAAAAAAAAAAATCCAATTTTACAACCGTGTGCATGTCATGTTGAACAACTCTTGAACTGCTTACGAGCTATGTATAAATTAATAGATGCATCTTGGATTGTAAATTCAAATAGCCCGATCACTTCCCTGAAAAAAAGTTTGAGCCTGTGAGTAGGTGCACGCACGTCTACAAGCTTCATTACAGACACAATCAAGGCTGAGACCACAGGAAAATACGTATGGTAAAAGGTGAGTACGTTTTGTGAACACATAATTATGATAATAAGGCTAGAGTTATAGGAGATAGCTATTAGACTATGTAGGTCTTATAGGAGTATGAACAAGAGTAAGAAATATAAAAGGTGGAATTTTATAGGCTTTTTCATAATTGTTTTGCTAAACTGGTACCAACACTGTTGTATAGGAGATCATTCATTTCCCTCAAACTTGTGATTCAGTCTGAACCCAGATAACAACCCACCAGCGGTCATCCGGCGGTCCGTTGGCACCGGTGGCAGCCGACGGAAAGCCGCCGTCTAATACTGGCTGGCAGCTTACTTTTCCCACCGCAATTTGTCCAAATCATTTTCAGATTTTTTTTTTTTCAAAAACAGAGTTAGGGTTAGAATTAGGGTTAGGGTAAGTCCCCTGGGGGAATAAAGGTCGTTCTCTCATAATTTACCCTTAAAATTAGAGGAAAACAATCAGAAAGTGGTTTTGGAAAACATATCACATGACTGGATTCCAACAGTTTGATTGGATATTTGACATATGGAAGTGAAAATAAATTCGCGGGCCACCAGCGGTCCGACGGTGGCAATTCGGCAGCTCACAGATGCCAATCCGTCGTCCCACTTATTGTTGCGTAATCGTGCATATATAAATGTGGACCAAAGGCTGGTCCAGAAAAATATTAAAACTACGGCACAGTATGGTGTACCACAGGGTTACTCCAAACACGATGAAAAAAGTACCGTAACTGCACATTGCTTATTATTTCTTTTGTCTTTTTGTCACCTTGTCAGGTCAATTTACTATTATGGAGCCCCCACCGAAGAAGGCCCCTACCGATTTTTCATTGTGTCTTTGTTGTCAGAAACATACTGAAGAGAATTTGATGGACACTCAATACAAGTCTTTCAAAAATTCAAACTTTGAGAAGCTACTGAGCTGCATAAACCGAAAAGCAGAATATGGAAACCCCGAATTTCTAAAAGTTTCAAATAGGTTAAGTGGTTTAACACCAGATGATCTTATAGAGAAGAATGCAAGTTGGCATAAAGAGTGCTTTAAGAAAGCAACACTACACTTAGATAGAGAAAAGAAACGCCAAGCGAGAGCAGTAGCAATGCAAGATTCAAACATTGTAGTGGTACCAATGAAAGGAAGACCAAAGGCAACAAAGAGAAAAAGGGAAACCGAGTCCCCCGTCGTGACTAGAAGATCGCAAACAACACCGTTTGATTCTGCAAAGTGCCTATTTTGCCAGGAGGTAAAAAAACTACAAAGAGATAAACGTAGACCTCTCAAACTGTTCAACTGTAGAACAGAAAATCGAGGGCGAGCCATACAAGAGATAGTGTCCAAAAGTGGAAATGAAATTTGGAAAATTAGGCTTGCAAGTGTTCTTGCATCAGGTGATTTGCTGTCACGAGATATTATGTACCACAAGATTTGTTTCACTAGCAACTGGGAAAAGTGTGTGCAGCGACCCACTCGCAGGGAAATAGGGACAAAATCCAAACATGACATAGAAGATAACCAATACAGTGTATCATACATAGCAGGAGAAGTTCAGTTTTATTGTATATTGCATGAGAGAATTGATAGTGGTGAATATATTGATATTGCGCAAGTAGAGAGTCTTTACAAAGAGACATTAGGAGAGTATGGTATTGATGCTAAAATTACTCGTGCAACACTAAAAACAAATATCCTCAGAAACATTGAAGATGCTGTCATAACACCATCATTTGGAAATAAACAGTCACACTTACATTCGGAAAAGGCTGCACACGTTGCGATCAATACAGCAGCTGACGATCAGAAAATTACACACATAACGATGTTGTATAACTGTGCCAAGGATTTGAGGTCACTTATTCGGGACAGCAGGTCTCATCAGTGGAAGTTTAATGGTTCTTTAGAAGGTACTTTAACGGAAGGCATTCCAGAGCTGCTTGGTATTTTTCTTCAATGGATTATACAGGGACCACGTGATGCAAAATGTAAAGAACGGAATGTTACCCTGAAACGAAAGGCTAATCTGATATCACAACAAATTCTTCACAGCTATGTTTCTGATCGCCAGGTCATCTATAAGACATACAAAGCAGAATCACACATCTGTCAGACAACTGAAACCCCACCAGCAATTGGAATAGCCTTGCACAGTCACCAAGCACACAGGAGCCGCAAAGATGTTGAATTTCTCAATGCCGCCAATGTCGGTGTGCCATATCGTCGTGTGAATAAAATCATCAATCAAATTGCATGTAGTGTTCTCCATAAAATGGACACAAATGATGGTATTTATATTCCTCCCGGTCTTAAGAAGGGTATCCCAATCAGAGGATCAGCAGATAACATTGACACACAGGTTGACACATATGATGGACGGAATTCTTTCCACGGAACCGCGGTATCTGTATACCAGAAAGCCCATCCCGATAGTGCCCATGAGCCTTTGTCACAGTCTCTTAAGTTAGAGGATCAACCAACAAATGTTAATCAAATAAAAGATGCACCTGCAACAGTTGTGAAGATGAAACCATGTAGAATAACTGGAACACCCAAGCCGTCCTCAAGTCCTCACTATGCAGATTTCAAGCTGGGGCGAAACAGGCATGAGATCGACCATGCACACCAAACTGACACAGCATGGTTACTTGCACGTTATCTACAACGAAATAAATTACAGAGAGTGGCGTCAACAAGCTCAGATGATCACTCTCAAACCATACCAATTTGGCGAGCCTACAATTCGGCAATTTCATCTTCAATCACTGATTCTAAGCCACTCGATAAGTCATATATAATGCCCATTATTAACGCACCAGCCCATGAATGGCAGACAATTGTAACAGCAATGTCTAGCGTGTATATGCTAAATAGATTTGTTTGTCCAGACAGTACTGATCCAGTATTGATGACCTATGATATGGATTTGTACAAGAGGGCTGTTAAGCTAGAGTTTCTTGGTGATGAATACAAAGGAAAGTGGTGGTTAATTCCAGGGACATTTCATACAAGTCTCTGTGGAATAAGATGTCTGGGAAAGACTATTGAAAATAGCGGTCTTCCCAAGGTGTGGATTGATGCCAAACTATACAGTTCAGTTGTAGTCAATCAAATAATAAATGGAAGTCACTATCGGCGTGCAGTAGAAGCACATGAGATTACGCTTCAAGCTTTGTCAGATTTATGGTTTGATTCTTTTTTCGCAGAGAAGCCAGATGTTTTGGATGTGCTTACTGACAACATCAGAAAATTGTCAGATGCGTGTAAAAATCAGAACAAGATATTAACCAGGGAAGCTCATCAAGAACTTCTTATTCAGTTTGAAAGCATGAATCTTGAGGTACAATTCAAAGTGTATCATGAGAGCCGTATGCAATATCCTTTGTACAGATGGCTTCGTATATATATGCAACAGGTTGAAAATCTACTGCAGTTCCATAGATCAGTACGTGAGCCAAATTTCTTCCTGTATTTGGCATCTCTAGAAGATATGTCGACATACTTCTTCAGTTATAATCGAATGGACTATGCTCAACATATTATGGAGTTTTTGGCACGAGCGTATGAATCAAAAGAAGTATATCCCAATATCTGGGGCAGATTAGTTTCAGGTGAATTTGCAGTTACCAGGAGCAACATTCCATTCACGACGATAGGAGGAGACCATGCCCAAGAACAGATAAATAAAGATATTAAAGGCGAGGGTGGATTGCAAGGAATAACGAATAAACCAGCAACTTTGTTAAGATATTGCCTTGCTGCCCCTGTCTTAAGTCGCATCTCAAAGGAAACAGAGGTTATGTTGGGTTTCTTGCCATCCAAGACAAGCACTGACTCTCATCATCACCTATCATTGGCCAGAATCAATAAACAAGAGAACAAAGTGGTGGCGATGAAAGCGGTTCTTGCCCCAATGAAAATATTCAATGATGAGAAGACTAAACTACATCATATTGTAACCAAGCAGGCATTGAAGGAAGATGCACAGGAGAGTATCCTGAATCTTGTTGACAGAGGGGAAACGGCCAAAATTGCATTTATACAAGAGCGTATATCTGGTGAAATGAACCTCTGGGATCGCATGTCAAAAGTCAAATATCTTAATTGGGATACCTTAAATAAGAAGGTACTAATAAAGGGTCACACAAAAGACTTCCAATTTAGGTCGACAACAAATCTCTTCAGCAGGCTTTTGGTCATTGCTAAGTCTGGACGTGACCTTGATTTACAGCAAGCGATATCTGAGTATGAGTTTAGTAACATCAATCCTGTACTTATGAAGCCCGATGGTACTCTGCACCCTTGTGTCAACAAGAGTCATCTAATCCATGCTCTGGAATGTCTTGTTAAACCTGAAGGTAACACAGAATGTGCACCACCACAGGCTGCTGAAGTGTATCAAAATATTACATCAACAGAATTAGACAAAGTCACATTGCCAGTTACACCCACTGTGAAACGCTACCTCATCAGAAGTCCAAAACTGGTAGTAATCACTGATGAATGTTCAGACTTCCAGCACCTGTAAAGATCTTGGAGAGGCATTTGTAGCCTACATAGATTTACTTCCGCTCAAGGATGATATCCGATACCAATCATGTCATGCTAACCCAGTGGAAATACAGCTGTGAGCACCCAAGAAGAGGCAGATACCCTAATGATTCCCCATGGCATTGAAGTGGTCTCTACTACCCCAGGTAATGAGGTAGACTTCTTGAGGAGACAGCTAGGCGGGAATACTGGAAACGTAACAGGTACATCTGAAACTAGAAGAAGGGTTGCTCTTCAACCAATATATACTCATCTTGGACCAGAAAAAGGCAGCGGGACTAGCAGGCTTTCATGCTATAACCGGGTGTGATATTACTGGTCACATTAATGGTGTCTGTAAACTAACAGCTCTTAAAACATACATGAAGCCATTTCTCAGCATACCACTTAAGGCAGCATATATTGCACTGACCTTACTGAACGTATACTTCAGCCCCATTATATTTATCGGTGTGAGCTACCACATCAATTCATGTTTTAGGTCTACAGTGTACATGTTTACGTCGCTCAAGGAACAGTCATAGCCTTGCATTATGTTATTGTTCACATTATATTCTGATGAAGCTAGGTCAGCGACAGCACAGGGTACGAGTCGCTCATCTAGTAGTACCCAAGTCACAGCGGTCAGCCTTAAACTACCTCCATTTTGGCCTAACGACCCCACCATCTGGTTTGCGCAAGTGGAAGCTCAATTTCTCACTAGAGGCATTACTGCACAACAGACCCAGTATGCTTACGTGGTGTCATCCCTGCAACGAGAAGTCGCACAAGAGGTACGTGACCTACTCATCAAACCCCCGACAGACGCTCCATATGATACAATAAAAAAGGAGCTCATTCGCCGCACGTCTGCCTCCGAGCAACGCCGACTTCACCAGCTACTAATATCTGAAGAGCTCGGTGATCGCAAACCGTCGCAGCTTCTTCGGCGGATGCAGCAACTGCTTGGCGAGCGTACCCTTCCTTGATAAGCAGCTCCTTAGGCAGCTCTTCTTACAACCACAGGCGAGGGCGTAGATTTTAGAAGTCACGCCGTCCCCTGTGGCTGTTGTAAATACTCCAATGGTCGCAAGCAAGCATTTTCAGAAGTCGGGATTAGCAGAGGTCACCTTAATCCTAATGCACCACTCTGCGTTATGGTCGACGTATCAGATTTAGCTCCTCTGTCAGTTCGCCACTGAAGTCATATTTTGGAAGGTAGACAATTTCATGTTCTCTATTCATTTTTGACCAGGCAAGATCGGTATTCCCCACGAGAAATACGACATTTGGACTTCATCTCTCAGTTCACCACTGACATTCGCCATGTCAAAGAATGTTGTCGCCGATATATTGTCCCGTTGTGACATCTCTATCCAGTCTTCAGAGGTAGACTTCGAAGCAATCGCCAATGAACAAAAGAACGATGAAGAGCTCACCAAGCTACGGAATTCATCGTCCTTTTCGTTCAAGGACATTCCATTGCCTGCATCTCCTCTCACTATTACCTGTAATTTGTTCGGGAAAGCATCAAGCGTACGATCGAACCATGTCCACTTGGACATTGTTGGACCACTTCCTCCATCTAATGGTTATACCTACTTACTTACCATTGTCGATCGTTTTACTAGATGGCCGAAAGCCAATCCTATTACCCGTTTACTTGTGGCTAAGCGCAATCATACCACGCTATATCCAATGGGCTCGTGGAACGTTTTCATCGTCAGCTTCCCTCAAAGCTCAACCTGATCCCAGCAAATGGACTGAAGCCCTCTCGTGAGCACTATTGGGAATTCGTTCTGCTGCGAGTTAATCACTCGCAGCAGTTACGTTGATCGCCTAAAACCGCATATTCGTCCAGCATTGACTAGCCAAGTACCTAAGGATCTTTCCAGCTGTACGCACGTCTTGGTGCGACATTTTTCACCCTCGACTATAATGGCAAGGAGAAAGTTGTTAGCATTGACCGGCTCAAAGTCGCCTACTTAGACACTCCACTTTGTGAGGAGCACAACCAGCAACTGCTAGTTCTCCCGCAGACTAATGAACAGGCAACCAAGGTAACTCGCTCAGGTAGGCATGTTCATTGGCCTAGTAGATGCCTGCAAGAAGTCCTGGGTTTTAGTTATTGTGCGCGTATTTCATCCCTTCGCGAAAATGGACCGCACCTTTTGTTATTGTTGGTCCATCGCTCCTGACCCGGCATTTCGCTGTATATAGTCATGTGAGCGTGTACATTCTTTTAATTGGCTCATACATAGTTGTTTATGTTTACCTGTATATATAGTCAGGTGAAGGGAGTTCCCTTCACCCATTGGTTGACTCCGCAACTTTTAGCTGGGAAAAGTTTCCTCAACCAAGTCTGTATATTGTAGTAATTAGTTTATATCGCGAGCGACAGTCCCAAAACCGTAGTTCACGCTCTTCTACATGCGTCAGGTGATCACCTCCACGGAAACCTCGTGATACGCCACCTGTGCACCGTAAAGCTAGGCCCAACCAACGTGTGTGGGGCCGCCATCTTGGCAACCAGTTTGTACAGTTTGTGTCATTTTCCATGTTTGTGGGCTAAGAGATAAAAACATGATGCTTTTAAATGGCTTTTCGGTCACGTAAACAGTTTTAAGTACATTTGTGTGAAATAATTCGCTGGTTAAAATATTTGTAATGAGGCTTTCTGGCTTTTAAACACAAATCAGAGACAGGTTCTACAGTAGTCCTTGATAATTGGTCCATGTCCTAAGGGACAAATCAGGCTCCTTCCTTTGGCACTCTTCAATTGCCGATCTGCCAGGCAAATGGTTCAACACTATCATGTAAGCTGTTTTTTCAGAACAGAATTTGGTTTGCAATTGAATTAATATATATGTAGAATATATTATAATGTATATGCCTGCATGCAGAGCACTCATAATCATTGTGTAACACGATGTGTAAGGTGTATCATCAGAAGCATAAGGTGTATCATCAGAAGCATATATTATAAAAATGGATTAGTTTGGAAGGCGGTGTGGAATATTTACCATCTTAGTAAATACCGGATTTTTGCCTCAACCAGGATGTGTACAGGATGTGTACACAGGATGTGTACACCTTTCCCACCTAGTTAGCCCCTTTTGTCATATAACTTGGATTCAGCGATGACAGATTGGAGAGGAATTACAATTGGCACCATACAGTGAAGACTAAATGGATGTACACTCCAGCAATTCAAGTTTTTCTTCCTCAGTGTTTAATTAAGAGAGATGACTCCTTGCCTTCCCGGTTATTCAATTGCTGGTTTGCTTGCAGTATACACAGATGAATGCGTCCAAGAAGATTATAGTTTGCATTCAAACTCTCCGTGTATGGTACCTCACAACAAGTACCTCTTAGTGACAATTGACTTTGTTTTACCGGCCACTTGGAAACAAATCTGTGATATCACGCGTCAAACTGCCTAAAAATGGTCTTGCGCATTCTGCGGTACAAGCCTCGATAATGAAGACGAGACAAGTTTTTGGTACATCAATTGAGATGCCCAATTTCCCAAAGGACACAAAATCAATGAAGGAAGAATTCAGAATGAATGAACAGAATGTTTGTTCCATTTTGCATTAAACGTGATGAAATATTTAAGGCATGTCTGAAGTGCAGCACCCCCCCCCCCCCTTTGTGAATATAACCCTAACATGTCCTGAACGGTTCAGCTTTGTATCTTGAGTGGTTTGGTAATACCTCCGAAGACCAGAACCTCTTTTGAGTTCAATAAACATTTGGGGTAGTCCTATAACCCCCAAGTAATTGGAGAATAGGTGTGTAACAGTTTGCTTTTTGTAACGTAGGTGTATTCCATTGTTAATGAATGCGGTGTTTTGGTTTTGAAGGGAATGAAATTGGAGAATAGGTTGATATACACACATGTGCCTATTATTAACGGTAATTTAAAATAATATATTCGAATGTTATCAGCATACCATACCGTGGCCGACCACTACCGTTGCAAAACAACGTGATTGTCCCACAGTTACACATACACACGTGTGCCTGTGAGATATGCTACACATTGATAACGTAACCAATCATTAACATGCAAAAATTTCAGCACTGTTCATCAGTTTCACAATAACTGCCATTACATTACATGTCTGTCACTCTTTTTCCTGAAAATATTTCTGGATTCAAAACTCACCTTTGATCATCACATCCCAAATCACTGGGGGAGGTTAAACTCCCTTCGCACTCTGTCATAATAAATAAATTTCTAGCAACTAGTTGCAATACACATCCGTAAATTTCATAATGTGCGTTAGGAAGCGCGGGGTTGCTTCAGTCTTAGTTACCTTAGGTAGTTGGGGAATGGTTGCAGTATTCTAGACACGTTCGCCCTCTTGTGCCCCGTTTCCTTGAGGGGGAGGTAATTTATTCGTGCATTTCGATGGGAGTAAGGTTACGCGTCAGCAGTACTCGAAAAGGCTATTTGGTTTTTGGGTGAAAAGGGGCGCATTCCTTTCGGATTGGTGCCGCGACTTGTGCGTCTGCCGCCGGTTTTAACGGTGAGCAGATTTGGATCATTGGGGACAGCCTGGTGAAGTGGGCAGCCACTTTTGCCCTGGGTAGATATCCCGACCTTGTTATAGGGGTGGCGTCAGCCAATATTATTTGGAGAGGTGCTCCGGGAGGTAATCTCTGTACCGGGGGGTGGGGTTCATTTATCTGACAGAGACAACCAACTTCTCCTTAATTTTCAATTTTCAGGGAAGGGTTAACTTTGTTTACATTGTTGTACCCTAGTGTGTTCAGGTACCCCCTTTTCTAGTTTATTTTTTGGTAGGGCCGGTTTTTGGTAGTCCTGGATTGGGAGGAAGTTTATTCAGGTATAAGACATTTACCCATACATCCCAACATTGATTCATTGTTTAGAGTAAGTAGCCTCATATTACTAGGCTGTATGTAAACTTGAGCACAACCTCTAATTTTTTTGAAATGTAGAACAAAGTTCTTAGGGTATTGTTTTCAAATATTTTTCATAGTAAACGTGTTTTTTGCAACGTTATTTTCTGATTTGGGTAAGGTGGCTGAACCTCTAATTGTGCACTTAAATAATCATTACTTATTACACACAAACATGTCCATATGCAC
>JAODFY010015289.1:0-13087 GCA_027580055.1 Paracaudina chilensis | reverse complement strand
CTATTCATACGGAAAAAGTTGTAAGGATAATTGGGAGATATGCCTACTATTCATATGTAGGGGGCTTTAGCCTTGTGTAGGCGAAAGGGAGCCCCTATGGGGGAAATGGGTATAATGTAGGGGGAGTAGGGCCAGTGGCAGCACTAGATCTGGGGGAAAGTGGGGGTGGAATGAAAAATTAGGGAGATTTTTTTTCGTGGGCTGAATTTATAGTATGGTTGTTACCCCTCGTTTGTATTTAAAAAAAAAATTTACAAATAAAATGAATTAGTTGCAAAATTTACAATTTTTAATGAAATTTAACCTCTCATATATTTTTTATTTTTGCTTTTATTTTTTGGAAGGATGATTAAAACACTTTGGGGGGGGGGGGCAGGCGGCAAGCCAAGTATGAGGTTCATGTCACTGATTCCTTATTTCATGAAGTTTTAAAATTTAAAATTAGCTGTATTTAGAGCTACATGTAGGCCTAGGCTGTATTCATTCGCCTTGGCCAAGTAGGATATGGGATAACCCAATAACGGATCAACATTTTGTCGCCAGCAGCACCTGGCAATAGTAATATATCATTTGTCATGCCTGATTACATGAAACAAGTTTTCAAATATGAGGTCGCCACCAGCCTTTTAAAATAGGGGTGAAAATAGCATATATATTCGTTATTGATCTACCTGTGTCTTCTTTGGAAAGTTATTCACCCCAATCATTATCAGTGGGTTCGGCCCACTGTTGGGGCCATCATGCCCCTCGATAAATTTGCCTGTTATAATGAATGAAAACTGTCATGTGAAAATTATCATTTTTACAGTGGCGTGTGTTGGATTCCATAGAATTTCAGAGGTGGTGATGCCAAATTAGGCCTAACCCATATCCCCGACTGACACTGCCTTTGCCCCAGATTTTCCCTAAAAAATCAAGCCTCCTGACCGAGCCCGAAGGTGGAGGCCATAGCCATTCCCCTCCCCCTCATGACCCCCCAAGAAAAATAGGGGAGGTCAGACCTACACCACGTTTTTGCATACCACATGCAACATAAAATCATTATTTTGTACCTAATTAATAACGCTCATAATGATGTTTGGATGTACTGCAAAAGTAATTAGTAGATGAAGCACATAACATTAATAATCAAATGTGTATTTTTGAGGCTTAATCTAATGTTGGTTTAATATATAATAGCTATATTAAGTAGATGAATTTTAAGGCAGCAAGGGAATCACAAAATCTCTTGGTTTTCTTGATAATATGTCTTAGAACATTATAGGTTTTCAAATTTTAAGGCCCTGACCAAAACCAGCAAGCATGTTTTTGTTGTCCTGTCAAATGTTGGTAGTCTCAGAAGACTGGAGAACCTTCAAAAGACATCACTGCTTTGTATCCATATATAATACTATTTTGTGTGAAAATTAATAATATGTTGTTTGTATTATTATGTACCACTGTAAATAGTAAACCTGCTCTTGTGGGCCAAACAACTAATGTTTTGGTATCTATTTTGTTATCTTTGCAGGAGACCTGAACATTCATGAGACTTAAATGCTAGACCAGCCATCGAACTAGATGCAGACCACAACAGAGATGGAAGACCCTGGAGGCGGCACACTAGCCACACCTACTGGAATGCTGAAAGGTATTCAGTTAAACAGAAGCAAGAAAAGTCTGAATAGTATTGTTGACAGATTATCCAAACAATCTAAACCCAGCAACATCGAGAGCCAAGAGTTCATGGCAGCCTTATCACTGAGAGGAGCATTTGCATCTCATCATGAGGTAAATCCTGAGCAATTTGAGAATTTTGATGAAACTTCAGATGTTGGTGACGAAGCTTTAGATCTCTCACTGAAAAAACAAGGTTCATTCCTAGAGGAAAATGAGACTTACACCAAGACTGATTCCATAGGCGCATTAGATCTTTCACTCTCTGGATCAAGAAATTTAAACATGGGACAGAACACTGCCACTGATTCACCAGATTTTGTTCTTGATCTGACTCAACAGAATCTATGTTACACATCTAGCAATATAGAGCTTAACCAGGATGCACTTGCAAAAGGTCATATGGCTTCAACCACCGGATCAACTCAGCAGGAGGAACTAGTCAAAGAGGACCAGGACGACTTTCAGGCAAATCACATGCGAGTACTTCAATTTCTTGCTAACCACACCAAACAACAAAAAATTACAGGGAACGATGTTGACATTGAGCTGTTGACATGCCGTTATTGTAAGTATGCTTCCACAGAAAAGTCATGTATGATGGCCCACCTTTCAACCACCCATGTCTCTAAAAAGCTTACAAATAGCGGAAGATCCAGCAGCTCCCCCCACAGGATGTTGCAGGATGAAACTGAATGTGAATCTCAATATTTGCCGTCAAGTGAAAATGGTCCAAGAATTGTCAAAAAGCGAATCAGAGGTGAGGGGACTCATCATGTGAGGATTAGTAATGAACAGTCAGTGTATGCCCCCCAAATGGTTAAGGCCATGGAAAGCTATAGCCATATAAATCCAGCAAACTTGCCAGCATCTTTGGTACAACTCATGTCACTTTCACAACAAAGTGCAGTCTTGCCAAAAGGACCACAATCCCCTTCATTTGAAGTGGTAAATAGCCCCCCTTCTCGAGGGAGAAAAAGAAAGTTATCTAAAAATGGAGACTTTCAAAAAAATCAGTTTGCATACTTTATTGGAGAGGAAGGAGGTGTGTACATTATACCACAAGAGTCATCTAACTCCATCTTAGAGGAGAGGTTAATGCAAGGGCATTCTAAAAGTTCTTCTTCATTGTTGTCAGCTGGTGTATCTAGTGGTACATCACCAACGGAAGCTGTATACACAACTGCAGATGAGGCAAAGCAGCAACAGCAGTTCAAACTGAACAACCTATGCAAAAAGTTGGCAAAGAGAATGGGAAAACAAAGCAACATCATCCAAGGAAATGTCTGTGATCAAGATGGAAAGCCTTCTCAAAGCCTTTTGCAGACTGCTACCAAGAGCAGGAGAAGGAAATCATCTGGTGGGAAAAGACAAAGTTTAATTGCACAAACTGGGACATTCTCTTGTGAGTTCTGTCCCAAAACATTTAAACGCCCTTTGTCTTTATATGGACATCTAAAGCAACATTCTCCGCTCTTGAAGAAACAAAAGAAAGGTTTTTATCAGTGTAAGGCATGTCCATTGACATTTCAAAACTTTCAACATCTACTACACCACATAAAAGAGGTTCATTCAGAGTTGCCAGTTGTGGATTTAAGTACACAAGTTGGCATTATCAAAGATGAAACACAAAGTCCATCCAATCCCACGAATGCTGAAAAAAGTCTTCCTTCTCATGCCAGTGCCTTGCCTGCAGCTGTAAAGACCAGTAGAAGCAGGAAAACAAAACCATATTCTCTCAGAGAACAAGCTAGAAGAGATTATCTCTTGGATCATGATCCCATGATGGATTATAAAGACATCAAGTTTCTTTCAAGTTTGCAAGGGAGTTTCGAAGATAGCCTTGCAGAACTGCAGAAAGATGATTCATTGGTTGACAAGGCTATTGAAAGGAATGACAATGGACAAAAGACATCAAGACAGGGTAGCTCAACCAAGAAAAGAGGGAAGAAAGAAAAAAAGCTGTCAAAAGCTGTAAAAATTTTGTTGAAGCTGAAGAAGCAAAATGGGAGGAAAAAAGTTAAAAGGAGAAAACATTTTCTCCTCTATGGATCTGGAATGTCATGGAAAAGGTCATTAAGGAAATTTCAGTCGAAGTCCCTTCTAAGCCATCTTAAAACAGCTCTGAGATATTTGTCTCGAGATGCCAAAGGCCATCACTGCAAAATGTGTGATGCTGTAATTAGGCCATTTTCAAAGGCCCTAATGCACCTGAAGAAAAAGCATCTCAAAGCCATCAACAAAGGTAAATCCTGTTCTCAAAAGAAACAGCTGGAGACGGTCTCATCAGCTCATTCCTCAAAGATTGCAGAAACTAATTCATCTTCTACTCAAGTTTCTGGTAACTTTTTGTTTGTCAAAATTGGACACCAAGGTGTAGACCATTATCAATGTAACCTTTGTCTGCAATTATTTCAAGGAAGGGAAGCACTAATTGAGCATCTTGAAATGCACAAGCAAATATATGATGCTGGTGTCAGGTCACAGACCAGCAGAAGTCCAACAGCTGATAAACATTCCCAGAAGACACAAAGTCCTTCAAAAGCTGCCTATTTTGTTGACAAACCCAATGCAGATGAAGGTAGACATATGTTCTCAAATATTCCATCCTCACAGGCACTACTAGAAACAAGGTCTTCATCCCAGTTTGAAGTGAGAAGTGAAGCACATAGAGCAGCTCCAAAAGATGCCAAGTCTGGTAAAGAACCTGCAAACACTGGTGTTGCCGAAATGCTTGTGAAGCAATCCAAAAGTAGGTTTGGTAGCCCATCCAAGAGTAAACAAGCTAGGAAGTTGCTACAAACGAGTCAAAGACATGGGATTACTCAATCTCAAAGACTTGTATGCAAAATATGCTTGTTTTCAACTTTCGTTTTGGATGAAATGAAGAGACACATGAGAAAACATTGTAAGACACTAATGAGGTGTGATCAGTGTAATTACCAGACCATAGAAAAACGTTTCATTATACGTCACATTCAAACAGTCCACGAGCAGAGACGGCCATTCACCTGTGAACTGTGTGTCTACTCCACTGCATACAAGCACCACCTCAAACGTCACTACAAGTCACACAGTGTTGACCTCCTGGCATGTGCCAAGTGTTCATTTTGTACTCTGCAAGAGGGAAAATTTCAAGAACACATGAAGGAACATGATCGGTCTCCAAACATTGTCATGTGCGATGATTGTGGTTTGACATTTGCAAGCTACAAGATGCTCAAGGAACATTTAACTGAGACGCATAACAAGCATACAGTTGTTGAGTCCCCACCAGAACATAAAGATCGAGCAGGTTTTGCTGCAAACTGGTGGGAGAACATCCCGACTGCCCTTGATGAGGAAGCTATTTTTGAAGAGCATCGTTGTGAGACATGTGGGTTCCTCGCTGAGAAAAGTGACATCTTAATGACACACATGCTTTCAGACCACATTGGAATGGAATCTTCCATAAATGTCAAGAACCAGCCACCCATGGATACATCTGTGCAATGTCCACAATGTGGACTTATCACAAGTAAGGACCAGCTCGAATCACACCTTGAAACCCACAACACTGACGAGACATACGCTTGCGAGCACTGCCCATTTGAGACCAAATCTCTGAATACCTTGCAGAAACACAAGAAGAAGCATATTAAATACAAGGCATCTCTGATGTGTGTCCAGTGTGAGGAAGTTCAAACTGATACCTTGACTCTGCGAAATCATACTCGTAAGCACCTGGAAGCAGTTTGTGAGGACAACCCATTCAGGTGTAGTCTGTGTGCTTTTATTACCGAATCGAGCAAAGAAGGAGAATACCATCTTGATCAACACAATTACGTGTTGGAGTTCAAATGCCAAGTATGTATGTATTCCTCATCTACCCTCTCTGGACTCACCAGCCACTGTGAATTTCATCGGAAAATGAATGTCAAAACAAATGTGAAGAAGGCCTCTCCAGTGAAAACTCATGATCAGAACAACTTTGGGTAATATTCATTACAAAAACAAATAAGGTAATAATCATTCCAGGTTAGTACTTTATGCTATAGTTCTGTGGCAGCTAGAAGCATGTTATTTATATCAGCAATAAGCTCAGCATAACTGGTTTTTGGGGAGGGCAGTTGAGTGTTGTTGGTTTTGGGGACTTGCAGCTGGCATTTCACCCAATCCTCTATACAGAATTAAAAATGGATGACTCAGACAAGGTCAAATTACATGTTAGAAACATGATTGTGTCAGGAAAAACATTGTGAGGTTAGGGTTTCTGTGGCTAAATTCTTGCCCAATAAATACATTTCATCATGTGAGGGGATTGTCTGGGCATTTCTTGAATATTTGGGTCAATTGGAGAAAAAATATATCTTATCATATTGGACATAGTTGGCACTATAGGTCCACCTGAATAATGGACAATTACTGTCTTCTTGTCTTGAGAGGTAATATCCTACATAATATTGTTATGTTAGGTTAATGAGACTACAAGATTTGTTCTTGATTTGTTGTCCTAAGAAGTAATATGCATTATGTAATCTTGAGGATTGGGTGATAGGTCTTAAAGAAGACTTGAATTGTTGCAAGCATTGCCCTTATCAGTCCCCTTATCATCATCAATCATTGAAGATGGACGACAATATATGTGTGCATGTGTTGATGATGCATGTGTTGGTGAATTTGCATATTAACTAATACTAATAATAACAACAAATAATAATAGCGTCACAAGAAATGTATAAAACTGCCATCTGGTGAAAAAAATAAACAGCTGTGTGAACATAGGCTATTCAGGTGTGAAAACCTAGCATGAAAGGAAGTTAGGAAAATGCTAAAAATTACTACTTTACAAAGTCTGCCTAAAATAATAAAATCTACCATAATAACATCAAGGCATTTTTATTGCAAGCATGAATATCCTTTTCTGTCCACCTATTTTCAGTCCTCAATGTAAGATGACTGAAAAAAGTGGATAGGGTTTTCTTTGCAAATTTTCATTGTTCCAAATAAATTCTGTTTTATTTTGTAGCCTTTGCAAACAAAAAAACAATACTCTTATTGAAAGAGATATATACTTTTGTTGCCGGTTATTGTTTCATATTGAGTTAATTAAAAACCGGAAATGAAAATGAAAATCTTTTTTACATTTAAAAAAAAGGGAGTTTTCAGGCTTTGAGATATTAATTGATTGTAGTTTGTTGTTTATTAAAGCAGACAACTCTTGCTCTGAATATGCCAGACACCTGCTAGCTAGGCTGGTCACTTGGCCACTTCAATTGTTATGTATGGAGGTTAGGACCAATGACAAATCTGTGGGGAGTTACAGCCAATCAGTATGGCTTTAAAATATTACCATTTTGGTCAACCTGCCAAATGTTTTGGTCTTTAATGCATTGGATTTGCATTGGCATGTAAAATGTTAACAAATTCAGGTCTGTCAGTCTGGCAAAACTCACAGAATCTGTTCCAAAACCATGAATTGTATTGATGACACTTGCCTGCCAAAATAACCGGGATACCAAAGAATGTGGTTCCTAGTTGTAGATTGATAGTCAGCTGAATAATTAGGTTCTTAGGCAGCTTTGTTGATATAGTTAGTACCCTTTAATTGAAGTAGGAATCAAGATTTTTTAGATTGTCAGCAATATTTTTGGCATGAAATAGAGCTTTTCAAAGCCTAAAATTTGTTCACTTTTTGTCTTCAATTTGAATTCCTGCTTTGCATGCCGGTGGTGATACTTTGGCTTACTTAATTTCATTTAATAGTATTACACAAAGTTCATAGTTCATTAAAATTTGTTTCTTTCAATTTTTACATGTAGCTCTATAACAGGTGATAAATATTTCTTTGATTCATAATAGTTTTAAAGGAAAAGTATTTGCCATCTCTGAAACACTATAAAAATTGTAATATTGCTTCATTACTCATTATAGAAAATTATAGAAAGAATTCTACTCATTATAGAAAGTAGTTGCCAAAGATGTTCCAGAAATGGGCATATAAAATAAAATGAAGATACACTATAGAGGTTAGTGAAGTCACACATTAGTTGTTTTAGAGCAGACAGTTGTGCTGAAAGACAAAAACATTTGACTTTACACTGCAATACACTTTTTGGATGTTCCTACCAATGTACATTTTCCTTATCTCCTCTTAAAGCAAGCATGTATTAGAAAATGAAGTGAAAAGCAGTTTATATTGGTATAAAATGAGAAAAAATATGAGCTTTATTCAAGAGTATTATGTTAACATGTTGAAAATTGGACAAAAAGGTGGAACCTCCATGAATTGAACCCTCAACCCTATTGTGACCCTATTGTGACCCTACTGTGACCCTAATGTTTTGATTTTGTAATTGTTTTTGTGTGTGAAAACATTGAGTTTAGGGAAGAGTAAATACTATGGAAGTGATATGAGTGTTCATTTATCCTGACATTCACTGACATTTACCACTGAACAGTAATGGGAATCACTGACTCAGTGAGATTACCAGACTTGGGGTAACTGGAGTGTGGCAACCGCCAGTTGATCCCCAGAAAAAGATCATTTTACAGGTAATCTCATAACGATGGTGATTCCATTGAATAGTGAATTATTTTGACATACTTATTTACCGACGTGTTAGGCAAATAGCGGTTTCTATACTATGGTCCTAGAGCTGTTTATATCTTAAAGCAATAATCAACGTTTGTGCCCCGAAATTTATTTTATTTTCACCTTTTTATGATTAAAAGACTCCCTGGATCTTTCATATTGTAAATCGCCCTAAACGTGAAGAAATTACGTCGTAGTTGTGCCTACAGTGTATATATCACCTTTTTGAAAAATGTTTTGTTACAAATTACGAATCTTTCATACATTGTCACAACATATTCATTATGAGGTGGTAAAATGATGAAAAATATCATGAAAAATAAACCCTGATTATTGCTTTAAATTAAATTAATGATCTTAAAATCTGTTTTCTTGTATGCTTCAGTGCTATATCGTTATTTCGTCTATGCAATTAATGTAATTACTGCTATGTTATTTATTGAAACATTTACATTCTTTTTCATTTTCAGTTTGTAAACCCACTTTCCATCTTCAGCAACATTAACAAATGTTTTTTTTTCTTCCCCTAAATTATGCTAAATTATGCTAAAATTATAATGTGCAAATACACAGCCTAGATAAAGTAAGTTTACAGTGTTTGTATGAAACTAACAATTACAGTAACTTTAATACATATTGGCTTTATTACACCAAATTTGGCAATGGTAGCAAATTGGTAGGAGCCAGTTATAGACAAGTCACAGCTAAAATTTTTTTTTATAAAGGAATACATTTGGGGTAGGCATTCTTCTTGTGGCATATATATGGACTGAGAGGATACTCAGGCCACACAGTTACAGAACAACTGTTACAGAAAAAAGTTACAGAAAAAACACATCATTTAGAAACTTAAAACAGAAGGCTAAGAAAATGGATGCTAAGAAAATGGAATGCCATGCGTCTTTCTGGTGTGTGTGTGTGTGGACATGTTTTGCAGTCGATGGGAACAAAAGGTCTTTGGATGTTCAAACAATGGTTAGGGTATTGTCAAGGTAAGGGTTAGGATAAAGGAAATTTCAATGGTCCTCAGACTTTATGGAGTGTGTGTTTAGGAGTGTAGGAGACAGGGTTTTGGGTGTTTCCTAGAGAGTGGATGAGGTTATTTGGGGACATGGTATATACTGATATATACATGGTATATACTGGTATATACATGGTATATACATGGTATATACATGGTATATACATGGTATATACATGGTATATACATGGTATCTCTCGACCCATTGCAGGGGATAACAAGTGGGAATACTATACATTGCAAAACCACATTGCTCCAAATGCTTTTAAATTTTCATTCAAAACGAGAGTAGTCCTGATACTTGTGTACAATAAGTCAGTTCATGGTTCCAATTGTGCACATGCCCAAATCAGAAGATGGGTGGACAAGTTTGGATTTACATTTGTAGCATGTCAGTGAAATAACTCTGATTCTTTCATTTCTTATGGAACATGATATATCTGTTGCAATCCACAACAGTTTTAACTGGCTTATTCAGGCTAATTTTGTGTCAGATCAGACCAAGCAGAAATAACATTCTTAAAAACATTAAAACATGACACTTTGTTTGATCAATATCATTACAAAATCATATTCCCTAAACCAACTTTATGGTTAAAGGTTGTCTCAATATTCCTGTAAAGGGTACAATTAATATAAGTTTGCTGTAATAAATGATGTATGTGGCAGATCAAACTGAGGGCAGATCAAACTGAGGGCAGATCAAACTGAGGGCAGATCAAACTGAGGGCAGATCAAACTGAGTGCAGATCAAACTGAGGGCAGATCAAACTGAGGGCAGATCAAACTGAGGGCAGATCAAACCGAGGGCAGATCAAACTGAAGACCTTTATGGCACATAAGTTAATACTTTGTGTAGCTTATGGGGCAATAATTTCATGAATATGGCATTCAGTATTTTGATTAAGACTACATAACCCCTTTAAGGCAGCTTATTGAATCTTAAAATTAGGAAATATGTAATCATAAAGCACCATGTATCTGTTTCCATAAGGCATTTGAAAGATTTTCAAAAACCGTTGGCTTTGATAGGTGGTAATCTTCCCAAATTATGTTATGTTCCAAGGTATCAATGATGAGACTGATGGAAATATATAAACAAATTCTAGTTATTTTGGGGGTCATTCAAGATAAATGTATTCCAATGAATATGATGGGACTGATGCAAATGTTAAAATGTCTTGAACTAATCATTCCATATATTTTAATAAAATAATCTGAAGTAAAAAGAAACCACTTTTCAGCATATCTTATAACAGTGTCACACAGTCCATGGGACATTGAAATTATTATAATTTGAAGGTATTATCAGACTTTATTTTGGGTTAAAACATCCTCTTAAATATGTTGCATTTATAGCCAGCTAAAATTGGCATCTGGATTTACATAAACATTTGTATATCTCATTAGCCATTTTTAAAATGCACATGTATTAATTAGTGACAATAATAGGTTTATGCATATAATTTGTCTCCAAACAATACTTGTAAAATGTGTTTATGAGCTTCATTTCTCACTAATGAGTGTTACAATTTGCAAAATGGGCAGAATATAGTTGTTTTATTGGATGTACAAATTACTGAGGGATTAAAGAGAACCAAATACTGGAGTGAATGCTGCCAAAAAACTTCACTTCCGCTTTCATGTTTTCCTATGGATTCATCATCGATATGTAGTCCTATAGTAGTAGTACTGGTATATTGATTGCTTACATGTAACGTGTGTAATAAGGGAACAATAATATGTTTAGAAAATGTAGATTACATAGATAGCATTCATTGGAACTATAATCTTTAAACCAGCAGACTGAGAGATGGATTCATATTTTGCTTCTCAGTCTGACAGTACCTTTAATGCAGTTCTCAAGGGGGAAAGCATTTAGCAGACTTCTCAAATCATTTAGCAGACTTCTCAAATCATTCTTTTTTCATTATTCATTTCTTTTTTTTTTACTTCATTCATTAATTTAAATTTCTTATTTGCATATTGTTGTATTTTATTTGGGTAATGTCTGTCCATAATTCTAGGTAAACAAACTCACCCCAACCAAGTATTCTAGAATATGCTAGACTGGCCAGCTCATTTGCTGAACCAACAAAGGTATACAATTCTGGCCCCAAAGCAGTGTTTGCATAATAAGGGGAGAGATAGAGGGATTCCCAAGAATGAAAGATCCCCCTCTAAGAAAAACAAGAGGGGGGTGGGGGACATTTCCTCCCAAAAATGTGGAACTGTTAAATACAGCTATATGTAGGTCCCTCTCTTTGTTCCCTTCCAAATTTGAAAAGCCAGCACAAACACTGCCCCAATGTGAAATTGATAGACCTCCACATGAAATTTGTCATTGGTCAAAGCCCCATACATAACAGCAAAGAGTCTAACCAATCTAGCAGATTCCTAGCATAGCAGGTTTATAGCCTAATGTGCATGAGTTAAATTCTTAAATAGTATGATCAACTTCTAATAGCCAAAAAGTGTCTTCGAAGGGAAGAGGGTAATATCAGTCCATAATTCTAGGTAAACAACTCTCACCCCTATCTGCTAGACTGTTCAGCTCATTGGCTGAACCAGCAAATTTCAAAGTATACAATTCTGGGACCCAAGTGAAATTTATAGACTTCCACATGAACTTTTGTGATTAATCAAATACTGGTCACATGCTGTTATTTACAGCATACATAACAGCAAATTAGCCGATCAGTCTAGCAGGTTTCTAGCCTTACTGGGGCAAGAGTTGAATTCTTTAAGTGTTTTACATTGAGATTTAATATTATGATCAACTTTCTAATAGCAAAAAAAAAACATGTCTTCCAAGGTGAGCAAATGGAATCCTACATCTAAAAGCTTAATTTCTTATCAACTAATCCCACCTGCATAGTTGAGTCAGCAACATCAGTATTTGAAGTAAATTAAATAAAACTTTTCCCTTAGTTCAGCTTTTCTTTCATACCCATTGTTACTTGTTTTTCATTGTTCATCTTCAAACTATACAATTTAAGCAAATTAGTCCCAGTCTTGTTTAATACAACCCCTTGTTTCCTTTTACCTGTAAATGTCTATTAATTCTATCTTAAACATTTCCAGGCATTTTGTGAGTCTTCCAATAAATCATATGCATGGTTCATAGATAAGTTGTTTATTTTAATACAATTGAGTTCCCATCAATGTCATCTTTGCTTTGTTATTTCTTTTTGTGTCTTTAACAAAAACAGATTAAATTGGCTGGGTGAGCAGACCCATAGAGGGGGAGGGGCAGCATGGGGTGGCATTGGAACAAGCACAGTATGGCTTATATACAGGGATGCAAGCATGAACCATACCATTAATTAGTTCTCCCACATAACTGGCTAAATCTCATACATGTTATATCTCACACATTCTATGTATTTAAAAAAAAATAATACCTTAATTATAGTGCAAATATGTTAAATCTCCCATTGTAAACAAAATAATGTAGAGCTTGCTAAACCATTAGTGCAACTACAAAACAAATCATATGGGAGCTGCATGTCACATTCATCATGTAAAAAACAGTTGCACTAGGATATTCATACTGGGTACCACAAAATATATACCAAGGAAAAGTCTGACACTCAATTTCCAATTTTTGAAAAATTCTATTTTCACCCCAAATCTCTCTTTACACACAAAGACACTTTTTACACCCCAAAGACTTTTTTTTTAACTCAAAAAATCCTTTTACACCCACAAAATCTTTTTACATCCAAAGCAACCCTCCATATATCTTGGTAACATTTTCAATAATTTGTGCCATTAGGAGTCAGGCGCGGTTCTACGGGGGGCTAGGGGGGCTTTAGCCCCCCCAAAAGTTCCCT
>JAODFY010015179.1:0-13095 GCA_027580055.1 Paracaudina chilensis | reverse complement strand
AATTAAATACCTTGCTTTATTTTATTACTTACCTCATAAGTCTTCAAAATCAGGTCTACATCTTCATCACAATATGATGCTAGTAAATGTATAACATATGTACAAACAGGCGTCTGATTCTTCAGCTCTGCACATTCAGCATCGATGACATCAGTCACCTTCCTCATTTTCTTCACCATCTGTAGACACCTGTAAATTATGAGCAAAGCTTTATTACAATATCACTATAAACATAAAAGTCCTGCAAGAATGAAACCTACACGCCTCAGGTCAAATGTGATGACCGGCTAGGGCCCAAACCTACACTCTTCATTAGCAGGGATCAAAATAAGTGCAGGTCTACAGGTCACTCACCTGTAAATATTACTGTGTACATATCTGCAAAAACTTAAATTGCTTAGGCATTATTTACCATGTGCTACATTATGAAGAAATACTTAATATTACAGTCATGCACAATATGGATAATTAGTTAGGGTTCACTAACGTGTCTGTTAGATGTGGATGTTTGTACATAGAAGTCAAGATTTGTCTTATTCCAACGTGCTCAGTATTCCAACATAACCAGTCATTTTAGCAACTGACGATTTTTCATATCTTTAGACTGATGTCTCCTAACTTAGACGGAATGATTAGTCTAACGCCATTTTGAGAGAGTCATAAGCATCCGGTTTATTTTTATAAACAGAGGGCGCTCTTCATCAATCAATATATATGACATCTTCCTTTTTTTGGCAAATAAGAAATGTTGATAAACACAGAACATTAATTTAGTTATGTTTGCTATTGATTAATATAATCATACGAATGATTTGCATGCACTTATGAATTATTATATGCTGATTATGTGAATAAAATGATTAAATACATTTCTTTCTGTATGTGTTATCTATAAACTCAAACTCATATATATAATTTCAAACTGATCTATAATCTCAAACTGATCTATAATCTCAAACTGATCTATAATCTCATCAGTGACACAGGTATACATTATAACAAAACATACTTTCAATCAAAACTATCTGTACCTGGTTGGGGGAAGGACTTTTCGACCAGCCTTGGAAACATATGGTTTAACTTCATCCAGACCTTTACCTTTAACTATCTGAGAGTAGTAACCTGAGCTAGATGAAACATTAGTCTCATCTCTGGGGTTTGGTTCAACGTCCTCTTCTACTACAACTTCTTGTGTGTGATTTACACCAACAGCCTTGTTAAGTTGTTTCTGGTTCCTTCTAAGACTGAGTCCATTATCAGTTTTGACTATGAATGATCTGGGGGTTGCTGTTTGTTCAGTAATAAGAGCAGGTTTCCATGTTCTGGAACTATCATTATACACTCTTACACTGTCACCTATTGCAAACGTTTGAGGTGGACCTGCATTTCTATCATAGTATTTCTTTTGTTTCTTTTGTTTTTGTGCAATTCTCTTACCAGCTGCTGTTTGAACCAATTTAGGTTTCAGCAGTGCCTTGGTCATAGGAAGTTGATCCCTTAACCTCCTACCCATTAGAAGTTGAGCTGGACTTGCTCCAATATCCTCTATTGGTGTGTTTCGACATGCTAGAATACCTTTATAGGGATCTTTATTCTCATGTGCAGCTTTCTTGAGAATGGATTTCACAGTTTGCACTGTTCTCTCAGCTAGCCCGTTAGACTGAGGATAATGAGGACTACTAGTTGTGTGTTTAAAATCCCAATCTTGTGCAAACAACCTGAATTCTGCACTATTGTACTGAGGACCATTATCTGAGATGACCTCCTCAGGAACCCCATGTCTTGCAAATATGGACTTCATGTGCAAAATTACACCATTACTGGTTGTAGACTGCAATAAGGCAACTTCAAAAAACTTAGAAAAATAGTCTACAATGACAAGATAGTTTTTGCCTTGAAAGTGAAACAAGTCTGTACCAACCTTAACCCATGGTCTATCAGGGATATCATGTGGTATCATTGGTTCTTTTTGTTTCTTTACTCTGTAGGTTTGACAAACTGAGCATCTGGCAACCATATCATCTATCTGTCCAGACAAACCAGGCCAAAATAAACACTGTCTGGCCCTGGCCTTACACTTGGTAATCCCTTGATGTCCTTCGTGAATACGTTTTAACATATCTGGCCGCATACTAGTAGGAATAACTACTTTATTGTCTTTAAAGACAACCCCATGACATTCCGACAATTCACATCTGTTATGCCAGTATGGGCTGATTTCTGGACTAACATGATGCCTATCATTAGGCCATCCATCTCTAATATGTGTTATTACTTCTTGCAGCACAACATCCTTTTCAGTTTCACTTTTGATCTCTTCTAGCTTAGCATCTGACATAGGTAAGTTACTGAGAAGCATATGAACATGCATTTCTATTTCATCTTCTAGAGTACCTTTACCTGTTAGTGGTAAGTATGCACGAGATAATGCATCAGCTATGTGCATCTCTTTGCCCGGCTTATGTACTATTTCTACCTGATATTTCTGAAGTCTAAGTAGTAGCCTCTGCAATCTGGCAGGTGCTTGACTCAAAGGTTTCTTCATTATTGCCTCTAAAGGCTTGTGATCAGATTCTACCTGTATGTGCTTGCCATAAACAAATTGATTAAATCTTTCACATGCATAAACTACAGCTAGTAATTCCTTCTCTATCTGAGCATAATTAACTTCACTCTGAGTCATGGCTCTGGAAGCATAGGCAACTGGTTTCCCTTGTTGCAGTAGCACACTTCCTAGACCACTCTTAGATGCATCAGTTGAAATCACAACTGGTTCGTTGACCTCAAAATACTGAAGCACAGGTGAGTTAGTGACCAATTCTTTCAACCTATTGAATGCTGCTTCATGCTGAGCCTCCCATGACCAAACTGTTGTGTCTTTGGTCAGCTCTCGTAATGAGGCATTTATCTCAGAGAGATTTGGAATGTACTTCGATAAGTAGTTAACCATACCCAAGAACCTCATTACATCACTCTTGTTTTCAGGGGTTGGCATTTGTGTAACTGCCTCCACTTTAGTGTGATCTGGTTTAAGACCTTGTTTGGATAATTTGTGACCCAAGTAACTGATTTCATCCTTAGCAATATCACATTTCTCCTTGTTAAACTTGAGGTTATTTTGCTTAGCCACTTCCATGACCTTTCTTAACCTTGCATCATGCTCATTCTTATCTCTACCATACACAAGGATGTCATCCATATAGGTTTCAATACCTTCCTGACACTCAAACAAGCCACTTATTATGGAATGAAACACCTCTGGGGTACTACAAATACCAAATGGTAGCCTCAGGTATTTAAATCTGCCAAATGGTGTGTTGAATGTACACAACTCTGAGCAAGCAGAATCTAACTCCATTTGCCAGAACCCACAACTTGCATCTAAAATGATAAAATACTGTCACCATGTAACCATGTGGAGATTTCGCGACACTGTAAAAGAAAAATTGTAAATTTTACAACGAAACATTGTCAGCAATAATACCAATAAATATTGTAAAATTGACAATGAAATTGTAAACCGAAGTACTATTTTAAATTGTAAAAATTACAATTTCTTGTATATTAAACCACAACATATTGTATTTCATTCTACAATGTGTTGTAAAATAAAAATTTAGTTGTAAAATAAATTACAAGCCTGTTGTAATTTGGTTTACAATGGATTGTAAAAATTACAATTTGGTGTTTATCTAATCACAACTCACTGTAAAACTTACAATTTGGTGTTTTTCCAATCACAACTGATTGCATTTCAATTTACAATGGATTGTAAAATGGACAATCAGTTGTAATATTTATATATCACCCTATTCAGCCAATGACTGCTCGAAGGCGCATATTACCCTGATCATTGGAACCTGGAACGCCTCTGTGACATTCCCGAAAAGTGGCAGCAGTTAAATAAGCGCTCAAGTTCCAATTTACACCTGGGTGAAGCAAGGCAATCGAGCATACAGTACCTTGCTCAAAGGACACACTGTTGTGGGACTCGAACCCACAATCATTGGATCACAAGCCCAGGGCCTTGCCGCTAGGCTACCACGTACAGGTTACCGCCATTCAATTTTGAGTGGCGGTTGAAATTTGCATGAAACAGTTCATTCTAAGTGATCACGGGCTAATTGTTGTATCAAGGAAGAGCAGCCACTGAAGCTTAATTCCTAAATGTTTATTTAAACTTTAAAGCCAGTCAACATAATAAGTACAAGACAATAATAAAACAATTACTTGTGTAACCAAATACCTTTTAACTAATAATAAAGTTCTCACATATAAAGGGAGTGATTTGGGAATCAGTATTGAATAGAAAATATTTGGTGCATCATGAATGATACGTGGCACATTTACTATATAGCCTACTGAATACTACCTGTGAATCAGAACAATATTTGTTCAGGTTTACACACATTCATGCTACTCAGCACTCCTGACGAAATAGCATAGAATAACCTACCTACCGCCGTTGTATGCGTAGGCTTATGCTCCGCATAAGCAATGGTGCAGTGAAAGCAATTCAGTGCCCACAACTGCCGTGGGTACTGCTAAGTAAACCAGATGGTTAAAAATTGAGTCGTAAAACTCAGTCTAGCATAGCCGGCCCTAGCCCATGAATGACATTGAGGTGCCAGTTACATAAACTAACCCCACACAACGAAAAGTTGCATCAAAACCAGAAATATCATTGCAGTGATATCGGCAAACTCATTTACCTGTTCACATGCATAAGATTCGCACAAAGAAGGTTCAATAACTGTTGATTCCAGTTACCGTGATTTAATTATTGTGATTATATCAAGTGTAACGCACACACGCACGTACACACGCGCAAGGCGCAAGCACCCACGACATAACCATGAAGTTCTTGCCATAAATAACTGGGATTTCTTCTTTTCCCTGCGAATTGCGTATTCGGACGCAGCATGTAGCGTCCGGGTCTTTACGCATTGCACATCACGCAATACGGACAGATGGAAACACTCCTATTGAAATACATAGTAAGTGTTGTCTACGTTTACACATTACGCATACATGGAAACAGGGCTTTACCCTAATTCCCAACTGAAATCTCTCACTCAAACCATCACTACAGGCACAGCCAATGAAACAATTTACTGCAAAAAGCTTTCTTCTCTTGAAATTGACGTTAGTCAATCTAAATCCCCTTTCAGAAAAATGATCTAGTGGAAAAGGTTAAGAATATATACATTTTATAAAGGTAAAAATTACAAAAAATAGCAAATGATGAATCCTACACCAATCAAGTGTGCTGCATGGTGGCCAAGTCAATAGAGCTCTTGGCTCTTAATCCGGATGATTATCCATGTCCATTTAAAGGCCAAGGGTCATGTAACAACATTATTTATTGTAACAGATTTTCTTTAAACTTGCACAGATGAAAAGAGGATATTTCAAAACCCTACACTCCAAATTTAAAGGTTCTAGCATGTTGCCTAGCTGAGATATTTCGAATTACAACTAAAGAATGCCACCTTTATTGTGACGTCACGGGGGGAACGGTGTGAAGGCTGCCCATTGATTCTACACAGTAAATGCCGCAAGTTTGAACCTTGATAGGAGAAAGACGAAAAGTAACATTCACAAACGAAGTTAATGAATTTCTTCTTTCATATCTTGTGAACAATTTCAGAAGTTTTTATGTAGATCGCAGTTTTAATTTGTTTGTTACAGCGTTTTCAAAAGTATGTGTTTTGCATTGACTTTTTGTTGCACAGGCTGCCGCGGTTCCCCCCGTGACATCACAAGACATATTGTGCAATAGCAAATGTGTCTTATTTTCAAACACGTATTGGCTGAAATTCGGTCTGAGGTTTGTATTTCCTCAAAGTACTAAATAGAAGGTACCAGAATAACTGAAGTGAAGTCTACATGACCCTTGACCTTTAAAGGCTCCATTCGAAGTCACTGATGTCTTTGATGATTGACAACACCTTTGGGTGGGTGCCACTCGCTTGTTTTGCCTTTTGCTCTTTCTCGGGGTTGATTCTCATGAAGCATCTGTGTTGAACACAAGAACATAACAAAAAAAATCAGATCATTGGGAGATAGACCAACATCGCTTCTGAATAGTTGAAAATACAACAGTGTTTCGCATTGAGTTCCAAACCATAATGCTGCTACAGAATACAGTACTCATGCAGGGGTATCTCTTACTGCAGAAAGCAAGTTGAACTGATTTGGTGACAAACGATTGCTCCTCTTGAACCAGGCTTAGTTATTCATTGACTGCCTTGACCTCTGTTGACCTCAGATGACCTTTGACCTGACCCATAAAACAATTGGGTTCATGTACTCCTCATATAGGCAGTGGGCCATAGGGTAAATAAGAGCTTATTTTTTAGATTTCGTAGTACACGAAAAGGGTGGGCACGAAACTTCTTTACCTGGTGCTGTATGACCCTAGAAGTACTGAACTACTTTTCACAAGTGTAAATGTTGCACACTGCTGAGATATAGTGGTATATCAAACCCCCCCCTCCTCTTCCACACCGAATAATGCATTTTGTCAGTATGTTTGTTTACATATGCAGTCTGAGACTGTCAGATTTATAGGAAATAGTGTATGAATGTTGTCATATTTAAATATGGAGAATCTTAATGTAACTTTTTGATGTTGAAAATAGAGGGCGCCCTCCATAAATGACAGCTAATAACAGCTAATACATTCAATATTACTAAGTCATGCCACCTAATACTTCTATCATCATAGTGGTTAAGTGAAGGTCTCCTTATATAACTAATTGAAATAAATGGTACCACTGACTTATATCCGAGATATCTCGTCTCTCACATGAAAATTAAACTTGGTCTCTTGGATGAAGTGCGCCCTCTACTACCACTTTCACTCAAATAAACTTGTTATAACTTGTTATAATTCAAATAATTCATCCTAAAATGCCCTGAATAAGTTTAAATCTCCTGAGGTATCCAAGCTAGTTAGAAGAACCTAAGAAGATAAAAAAAACTTACCTGTACCGGTACTTACCGATACTTACCCTTTATGACTTCGTATAACTCCATTTTGCCTTCGTAAACTGCGCGAAAAATTCCAAACCTCCTGCCAGCAAGGGTAACACAGAGATCTTGAATAAAGTGTGCCCTCCATCAATCATCACCAAAATTTTGTCATTCTGTGTTGCAGAAAAGGTGGAAATAAAATAGGAAAGTATGGCAAGTATTGACAACCTACTATATTTACTCTTCATCGTCAGATTCATCTTCTTCTTCTTCGTAGTCGTCTATCTGTCCTGCAACATTGGCGCAGTCCCTCCTTGCACACTTGCACAAATCTGTGCACGGGATATTATTCTCCAGACAAGTGCAGATGACAATATCGCTGCATCGGGATTTCTTGCACCGTCCTGAGCAGTTGGCCAATTCCATCACACTGTCTGGAGCCGGCGAGAGGACCATCCAATTGATTGCGAGATTGCCAGCATCATCCATCATCCAGCCATGCCCGTCAGGAGAGGGTATATGCGGTGATGGCTGCAAACTTCTCTTGAAAATAGCTGTTGAAATAAAAATTGCATTGAAATACTTAATATAGAGAAACAATCGGTGGGAATGAGCAAAGAACATTGGCACACTCCAATCAATTATAACATGTGAATTATGAATATATTGGCTCATTTTGTTATATGGAAGGGGCTCCCCCCCCCCCCCTGGGAATACTCAATTGGTCAGGCAAAACCTGGTGCCACTGCAGTACAAACAATTTAATGGCATAAACTTACCAGCTTGATAATTGGCTCTCTTGATATGGTGCCGTAGTGCGTCTTGGTTGGGAGGCATTGTGATCTCCGACTTCCTTGCAAGGCGGAACATGTTATACCTGGCCTCGTTGACAAAACCGGTGTTGTGTTGTCCATACATCTTGCAGACAAAGGCTTCCAGTGACGTCTCCATGTCAGGCTGCATCTCAAAATGTTCTCCAAGGTCCTTGAATGCTGAACATAGGTCTTTTTCTTTGAGCAGCATGTTCAGCGCCTTCTTCTTCCCATTTCCATAAAATGCACTCACACTGTCACAGCCGGTGAAACAATGGAGACCTATCAGGGCTTGGCAAACATCGTCTCCAATGCTACTGCGGATGGCGGTTATGTCTATTGTACGGAGATTTGCTCCTCTTCCAGTATGGAAATATAGGCGCGAAGAAATCAGAGGACGCAATGCTACCGCAATGACAAACACGTCTGTATCTGGACTGACTATTACGATATCATCGCAGGTAATAGCCGCATATGTGGCGTGCAAAAACATCCGTGTGTCGGCCTCCTCTTGTGTTGTGTGTAGTTCCTTCACTTCCTCCGTTTCGACAATTTGGTGTAACGGGCTTCCAGGTAATGCTGAAAATGCATGGCATTGGCTTCCATGACTAAGGTACACCTTGACACCCTGAAGACTTGATGTAACAGCTGTACTCCATGTGCTAAAGAGGTATTCCACTAATGACTTCTTGTTCTCCCCATTTGATAAGAATTTTTTCCATTGTTGTGGTAGCCCTTGTCCATACACCCGCATCAGCTGAGACCCGGAGGCAGCCCGTTTTTCCCTCTCTGCATTCTTAATCGACACGTCTCTATATGTATCTGTAACAAAGTGAATCTCATTGGAGCCACTTGCTCTCGCCCGGTTGACCAATCTCTTCAGAATGACAAAGGCAAAGTTGTGGAAAGTCTTTTCCCCTTGAATTGCTTTGATGTTGAGTTGTTGGATCATAGCCATAGCATCAATGACGTTGACGCTGCCCCTTGGAATATCGGCAAGTGGTTCTTCAGACTGACCCTCTAGAGCATGGAGAAGGTTGGCTTTATTCGTCTTTACAAGGCCACCTTGTGATGTAGCCAGGGAGAGTGGCACCGGACCAAGAGAATATGTCAAAAGCTCTCTCAGATCAATTTTACGGAAACGTCCAATGATAACAAGTCTTGCTAATAGGTTCCTGTCAGCCTTCAAAGTCACCTCCCTTCCTCGAACTTTAGTTTTCACAGCCTTTGTCATGTTCGTGAATGTTTTGAGCTTGAGTTTTTTCATACCATCGAAGTAAGCAACTTCGTTCGTCTGTAGCCTTTCCTCTGTGAACTTCCTGAATTCAATGTCTCCTTTGTCATGTGCTGTTTGCAAATCAATTGCTATATCCTCTGTAGCAACAACTCCCGATGTTATGTGAACCAGCTCATCATCTTCATATGTAAATGGATTAACCATGTCATTAATAGTAGCCCCAATTTTCTGTACATCAGCATTGTCTCGTTCGATTCTACTAGGAAGAAGATCAGTTCGAGTAGAGATATTTTCACCTTTACCTGCCATAGTTTCGCATTCTCTGGTGATCGCTCCTCTAGCATGGTGTGACCAAATCCATCTGTTCACAGCGCCTTTGCTGGTTGTGAACCCAGTCATTCCACCTTTGGTCTTCGAGTCACGGTTTGCGGTCTGTTCAATCGTTTGGTCGCACGCTGTTTGGGCATATGGGTTGTCACTTCTCTGCACAGCAAATTCGTCTTTAAGAAATTTTTGTGCTATCCCTGGATGTGAGGATTCGATATGTGACATCTCAAGCCAGTAGGCTGGAAGGTATCGGCCATAATTTATGTGGTCATATGCGAATATCCAAGGTAACATGCATCGCACACTTGCCAAGTGTAGTTTCCAATTTGCTTCTCTAGTGCCTCTCAGGAACAAAAGGAGGATCTCAACCATGCTGATGTAGGAGTTCCAAAGGCCAAATGTGTCCTTCACATTGCCAGCTTCAACAAACTTCCTATACGATACATCAAACTCTTCGAACTGGTCACTATTTACAAGTGCAGCGTACGCTTGCGGCTCTGCAAAAGATGCCTGCAAGTCCGTCATAAGTTTCACAGTCATATCAGCTTCTCTGTCAGGAAGTGTGTCAATATAGGCATCTAGTCGCATCCATTGTAATGCCTCAGCCAGTAGCTTGTGGGCACGAACAGCTCTGTTGTAATGCTTGCCGTTTATCACCCCATTAATTGATCCAACTGCAACTGTCTCAGACTCGATTAAAATGTCCTGTAATCCAGCATCACGAAATCGTTTACCTATGCACCCAATGTATGACATCGCAGTGTGAAAAGCTCCAAGGCGCACAACAAGTCTCTTCATGAACTCTGCGTTTCCCCAGCGAATAATTTGCGCTTTTGAATAAATTGCCTGGTCCACAACAATGACAATAGTTTGTAGATTAAGCTGGTCAGCTATATTGACACTTCTTTGCAAAATGGTCAAAATCGTATTCATCTCAGTGGGACTTTCGTCGATACTGGCAGATAACCTATCACGGACCTCGGTGGAACCTCAATCAGGGACTGCAGTTGATTGTATCCGGTCCATGCAGGTAGATTGCCTTCCAACTGAAATTTGGTGATGTTGTACGCTAAATCTAACTTCATTGGATTCTGGATTATCTGAAGGGCTGTCATCATCTTCAACGAAACGTCTGCGGCAAATGGTTTCGGCCCTTCCTTCTTTCCACCATAGTATGTTGCAATATTCATAGGAGGGGGTTGCATGGATCGCTCTCTTGTCCTCTTTGCTGACTCATGTGGTACTCTATCTGGAGCAGCTTGCTTGGTAGAACATGGTCGTTGAATGACTATACCATTAGTATTATGGGTTGTTCCTCTCCCGGATAAAGTCTCCTCACCGAAATCATTATTGTCCCAAACAAGAGTTGTATGTATTTCTGGGAGAATATTTGATGGTAGAGCATCATTACCGCGTCTCATCTCTTTATTGGCAATTGCTGTGTCATGGTTTAGTGCAACAGAATTTGACACACAGTAGCCAAATCCGTTTAACAAGCCTATCAACTGGGCCGAGCCTGAAAGATGTCTGACAGTCATAGCAAGTGACAGATGTTTCGGCATCTGCTTTTTCCCTTTGGAGGTAAGGTGAATCATGTCTTGCGCGATAGTCAGAAGACGTTTGTGAGCTGGTAGGGGTACTTCTACAAATTGATTGCAGTGAGGCTCATCTGATGCACCTACTGTCCAAGCAAGGAAGTTATACAAACTAGAAGGGACGATTGACTCTGCAGCTTTAATTGTTAGGTCTTCAGATGTTGGAGGCCATGGCATAGTTGACTTGATGTTATTAATGTCATTCCTCAAAGCTAATGCTGCCATATAGCTCTCACTTAGGGTTCTCTGCTCATTTATGTCAATATATGAAATATTAGCCTCGTTATCTGTTGTTCCGTCTGTGTCACTAGTTGTGGTGCCAACTGTTTCTCTAAGAATCTGTTTTTCCTCCACAAGAATTTTTGTTGAAATGTCATTCACATACACAATATATCCCTGACTACGCATGGCTGGTTTGATGAAACATAGCTGAGGAAATCTTTTCATCAAACGCTTCCTCAAATTCCATGTCTTGTATATTCGCACATCGATGTCATGGGTTTCTTTCACTTGTTTGATGAAGAGATCTTTTAGATGTGTCAGTCTAAAGATGGCTTTTTTCTCAATAATCTGACCGGTGATGACTGATGTGCAGAAAATTTCATATGCTTCGGAATACCTTGTATCAACCTTTTCACTAACCGGAGGCGCTGTGATGTATCTTGTGTAGTTCCGGTAGCATGTATTATGGTACTTGACCTCAATCGCTACACAATCTTTGTCTCTAAGCTGCAGTAGAAGCGCCACATTTCTGCTGTCTTCAGCAGCTTTCTTCAGGTTGTTGGCCTCTATAGTCGAACACTGGACTAAGCGTTCCTTTTTCCTTTTGCGGGTGGTACGGCATGTTGTGTATTTATCTTTTTGACAGAGTATACATATGTTTGGTAAGACATTTTTGGACCTACTTTGCACAGACTTCGTGCTTGATTCAATGCTGGAGCGTAAGGTCCTTTTCTTTACAGGTGCTGGGCAACTGGATGCTGCAATGAAAAGAGGCAATTAGGAGATAAATACGAGGGTAGCCAGTCACAAATTGGATTTAAGACTGGGGCTGAGCGGACAGAGGCGAAGCAGAGTTCTGCTGGCTCTGTGATGACGTCATCCCCATTCATTTCATCCCCATTCATGACAACGACTCAAAAAAGTGTCTGAAATGGTGGTGATTTTCGAAACCCGATTGGGGATTAAATCCGAATTGTAATGAACAACAGACTTCTGAAATTAAAATATGTTTGTACTGAAATGGTACAATAAAATTTGACTGCCACTAAAAAATGGGGGAATTTCCCCACTTATTTTTTGTTGAGGGCAGTTTAAAAGCAGCCTAGCGAAAAAACTGCATTCATATATTTTCGTTTTAAACTGCATTAATTTAAAAAAAAAATTATAGTTTGTAATTAGGTAGAATTGCTATCAGTTAATTAGGGGTTATTTCACTGTCTAGACTCTAGAGTGAGGCTATCTATAGAATAATCAACGTTCGGGGTTAATGCAAGCGATGCACGAGGGCGAAGCCTGAGTGCATCCAGCGATAGCATTAAACCCAGAGCGTTGATAATTTTGATAACCTCACGATAGACAGTGAAATAACCCCATTCATTCATACCCATCAAATTCTTTTTTAAAAAGATCTTTTTAAATAAAAAATAACCAACTATAGGAGGAAACAAGCACCCCGGGTCATGTGACTTAAATAAACAAATCGGTTTTACGCCGGCCTTCTTAGATTTGAGGATTTTATCCAAGTATGAATGAATGAATAATAATGAATTTAAATTGACTTAAAATTTACTTTTCGTGTCAAAAATGTAAAATGGTGAATTAATTCAGTGATTTTTAAAAAATAATTTGAATTTATATCGCGACAGTAAAGTGATTTGAATCAAACAACTCTGCTGATGAATGATAGATAACCAGGTTGTTGATTGTTGAACAAGTTTTTATTAACTGACGATCACATGCACCAAGGTTTGACTCATAGTCATTCGAGTGTATTGTAGCTTATCCTCAACTATACTTTGCCATGCCAAACAATTCCAGCTAGAATTACATTTGTGAATGTAATTATACCATATTATACGTAGGCGTATAAGGATTTTAAAATTAAAGTAGTACCTAAAATCGAGTGGAATATCCCAGGATTTTA
>JAODFY010015068.1:0-13098 GCA_027580055.1 Paracaudina chilensis | reverse complement strand
TAATATATGGGGGCAAATGAGTCCCATATATTGGGGCAAATGAGTCCCATATATTGGGGCAAATGAGTCCCATGTGAATTTCTCCATGCTGCCTACATAGGGGCAAATATTTATGGGTCCCAGGTGGGCGTACCAAATTATTATTCAGAAAAGGCTTGTCTGTTACCACCCTTTTTTATTCCTTGTTAGAGACAAAAGGATCCTATGCAGTCATGCTTGTGTGTGTGTGACGCCTTGCTTGTAACCACCCATGTGTTCACCATCACTAGTGTTATTGGTCGAGGTCAAAAGTCATCTGAGGTCAGTAGAGGTCAATTACTGAAAACCTTATAAATAACTCAGTAATTAATGATAGTATAGGTCTATGTTCCTCATTGGTCAAAACTGTATAAACACCATATAATGTGACGATGAAGACTCAACCTTATCTGATGATGTTAAATCCATGTTTGAACTCGGCCGAAGTTTGAAGCGGGTACTCTAACCACTAGTTAGGCCAAGCATAGAACTGTTTATGGTTTCAATTGACACACTTCCTATACGCCACAAGAACATTTTAGGAACATTTCGGTTAGGGCTCGACCTCGCAATCCAGAGTTTTCTGGTTTTTGAGTCCTGGTTGGGCTGCTGCATAGTGTCCCTGGGCAAGTCATCCTATCCTGATTGCCTCTCTCCATCCAGGTGCTAACCTGCGAGGTAACTTGTGTACTGTAGATTGCGCCTCATTGTAGCTGTACCTATGAGGAAATCTTCCGGGGGACACGATATTGTGGCATACGGTACTACGCATTAGTGTGTCGGGAGTGAACGGCTAGGATAGTGCACAACAGTGTGGGTTTCGGCAGGTTACCGACGACCCGAATAATATCTGTAAAGCGCTTTAGTCCTTAGATATAAGGCGCTATATTATTATTATTACCGGTACTTAACTAAACAGCCTACTACTTTCCTTTATGCTGAGCACCAAGCGGGGAAGCAGTAAGTTCAAATTTTAAGTCTTGGCCGGGGTTTGCACTCCAAACCTGTGCTCTTTAAGTGACTAAAACAACACTGGCCAGAGGCACTGGCCGGAGAATCACATAACACTAATATGAACAAAACTAACGAAACAACGATAGCTAACTGGCAAAAATCACCCCACATTAACCCAACACACAAAACAAACTTTATTTCTATACCATTCGAATGATATCAACCTGAACAATGATAACTGGCAAATTTGCTTAACAAATTTCCTTATTCAATGTCTTAATTTAATGAAACAAATAGCTAACATATATATAGACATAAATCAAATAAATTCCTGTTTTTTTATTTATTTATTTTATTAATAAGCATAATCAGTTTCATACATACAATTTCCGAGATCAAACATCTGATTGGTCAATACAAGAGCCCATGATAATGTGGGCCCCACCATTAATTTTCATCACCCCATAAAATTCAGCCCATAAAACACAATGAAGGCAGGCACATTTATTGTCCAATATACAGAGAAGGCCCTATCCTATGGCATACGGGAATTTTGGGGCGGGGCCTATGAAGTATTCAGTAAAGTGATATATATAGTTCATTGTCTCTCTATCTCATTCTTTCGTTGGTCTCTTAATCATCGGGCCTATAATTTCCAGTGTGGGACACTTTTGGTTACGATGCCGAATGCCTTGTAATGTATGCGATGAAGTTGGCGCGTGTGTGTGTGATGTGACAACTTGCTCGTAAACACGATATCTCAAAAACGACATGTTGGATCAAGGTCATCTGTTACTGGTAGATGCCCAATATGATGAGTGTGCCCATTGTCACATCACATGAAATTTGATATAATTAATATTCATTTGTGGGCGGGCTTTATGCTAAATTGCTCAACATAGCTTGTAATGACAAAATCTTAAAACGATATATTGAATAACTCTTGTGTTGATCTGGTAGATGATTAGTGATTTGTAGATGTGTCCTACTGTTTTTGTTGTCCATTACATGAATATTAATGAGTGGGCGGGCTTAAAGTAAAATTCTAACAATGTCAATATCTTTACAACGGTATGTCGGATCACCTTCATATTTGGTATAATGATGTTAAATGATGAATGGTACATTGTCACATGTCAGTGACATTTCATCTCATTAATATTCATGAGTGAGTGAGGCTTAATGCTAAATCGCTCAAAATAGCTTTCAAACATGAAATCTTATAAACGATTTATTGAATTACTGCCATATTGAACTGGTAGATGCTCCATGATTATTAAATGTGCCTTATTGTTTATGTTGGTCACGACATAAACATTAACGATCTGGCGGGACTTAAAATTCTTAAAATGTCGATATCTACTATGTATGATCACATTAATACTTGGTATGGTGGGGTTTAGATGGTGAGTGGTACATTGTCACATGACAATGAAATTTCATTAATATTCATGAGTGCAACTGTATGTCTGATCACTGTGATCGGCTTCATTCTTGGTAATTTATTGTCTGTGAAGTACATTTTCAAATTTTGAAATTTTCTAACTACATGTAAGGTTAATAAAATCTCGTCAATGGCATCGGAACCACTGAACCTTTTGATTTTCTTGTTGAAGGAAACATTTGCGTGCAGCCTTGTTATTTTCTCCTGCCCTATGATATTTGAGTTTGGATAGGCGGCTTGTCGGCCATACAAGTACGTGAGCTCTATAGTGTTTTGGTGATCATGTAGTAAATATAAACATCTTAATAAGCCCGGTTTGTTTCGAATTGCTCGAAACAAAATAAATTGACCCAGTTTGTCCAGTTTATTCAAGTTAAAACAGAATAACATGCCGAAAAACATAAAACCGTTTCCTGATTCAATTATTTGTGTTTTCGCCTTTCGCTAACCCATATACACAACTAAATGAGAAACATGTTTTCCCAAGGCCGCAAAGGAACTAAAAGAATAGTCGGGTGACAAATAAACTGATCAGGGACTTTCACTCCTGAGCCTATAGTTTGTCCTCCTCTTTTGTATCAGAAAGTTTCATAATTCGTTTAATTAAAGATGGGGTTGCAAGTAGCGAATTCACATGAGTTTCCGGTGACACCGATAACTTACAGATTCCTAATTTAATGAACATGTTAGTAAACTTTCACATTGTAGTGCTTATAGTTGAATTTGAAGTTATTACAACAGGGATGTGTTCATTAACATTTTCAAAAGTGTTCAACTGTGCCAACTGTGAAAATCTGACTCTTTGGTAGATTTTGCTACTTGCAACCCCACATTTTATAAGGTTAAGTCAAAGTCTATACTCACGCTGCTGTATACGTCACAAGCTTGTCAGATTCCGACAGTTCAGGTGGAAGAGGATTAGAGCTATGATGGTCACGAAATAGGGCTTCGTATTTATTTCTGTTGGTAACTCTGATGTAAGGTACAGGCGCTGGCTGGTTGTGACGTGGTACGATGAATATGGTGCTCTCGTCTGGAAGTCCAACCCTTTTCAATCTGAGTAATTCATCTTGAGATTTCAGGCCCGTCGGGTGGTTATTTATGTACCGTTCCTCCCCACCGGCAGAGAGTTCTGCGTTCTTCATGCATCTTCCCCCTCGGCTCTTGGTGGCGAAGAGGATGAAGTGAACGGGAAAAATGACGAAGAAGAGGGAAGCGCAAGACACGACCGCAAAAAGGGCAAAACGTCTCATGGTAGCAGACGATCACATCGCTTTTCCGTCGGAATTATTCCCTCTTTATCTCTCTCTTTGTCTTTCTCTATACATAGGCTAAATATATTTCATTACACGTAATGTGTTTGGTAGAACAGGTGTTCGTTTTTTAAATTTTTTTATGTGAACAAATATTTAAAATATTAGCTTCAAGCATTTGCCCTTCTATTTTGAAGTTGATTTAGACGTGAATAAACAAGGTAATAGCTTATACCTGAGGCAATACTGAATATGACGGTTAACATAGCGTTTGTACCGTCACAATATAAGGTAACTTAACTTAGGTTATAACGATAATTTCATATTAAAACTTCGCTCGTTGTGATACTTAAATGGTTTAAACTATACCGACCATTCCCGGCAAATGGACGCAGATTAAGAACGTTGTGGCTTTCACTGAGTTCACTGAATTCCAAGGATTTGGTAATTTCCAAATTGTCATTTGTTATTTGGCTGTTTGGACATGTTTACATGTCTAACCATCTAACGGTTATTAAAATTAAATTCGCTTTCTTGAAAAAGGAGTAATTTTGACATGTTGAACAAGATTTAGTTTATGACTGTGCCTAAGTAATGAAACAAAGACATAACGTCGATTACCTGGATTTACAAAACGAATGGTCTTTGAACTATTTCGTTGTAAAACTTGAAAACTTCTTAATTGAGGGATAATTAATGGCTGTGCTCGCTCGTCCAAAATGAATTGCGTGTACCTCTCCAGGTAATTTGTGAATAGGTCGAATAACATCTAATGAGCTGACCAATTTTGCAGATTTACAACATATTCCGGCGATAGTTTTGTATACCTTTTAGTCGTTGGGTAATGGGTCCCCCTCCTCAAAAGAAAATGATACGATCCTTTCGTAAATGATTGCTTAATTAAAAACTATATACGATAAGGGCCAATAGTTTTGGCCATACGTGATAATCATGGATGACGTGTTAATGTACCCGAGAAGTAGGCCTATACTACACGTTTAGCAAATATTTTATTTTTGAGTATTTGATAGAAGGTTCAATAACTTTGTGCAAATATTTGACTTGAGGTTACTATTGAAAAATGTAACATTGAAATTAAAAACAAGAGTGAATCGACTGCGACGGATGAATCGAAATCGCTATACTTCGTTCTAAAGCATTTTTAATTAAAGGGGTTACCCTTCACATTACTATCAATATAATCTACCACATACGGCGCAATGTTTCCTGCTCAGTAACGAAATATAGTAACTTTGTATCCATCCACGAATTTTAAATCTAGTCCATATACTCTCTTAAAATTAATAAGTCCAAATAACGTCAATTATAGTCATATGATACATCATTTTTACTAAAATTAGAGAGTAGAGAGTTAAAGTAAATTTGAGCTTTACAAGTACTAATCTGGAAATAATTTGTTCAATCTGCAAGTTGGCCCCGAAAAGGCGAATTTGGCCGATTTTCGGCCGTTTCCGGATTGGGTAAGGTATTTCTAGAGACGCACTCTGTCCGTTATGACGTCATGGGGGGGGGGAGCTTTGTCTGCACATTCCAGCAATACGCAACGAAGTTACGAATATCCAGTCTTATTATGGGCTAGAAAAACCGGTTTCTTCGTAGTCTCCGCGGAGACCTATAGTACGCGTTAATTAAGAGCCAATTTGGTCGGAAAGTTGCCGGGTTTTTCCATCTATGTGGGTGGATCCAGTTGTAATTTGCCTCTCATGATATGTGGAGATGCGGTTGAGAACTGGGTCAAGTTGTGATTTGCCTCTATGTGATGGGGAGATGGCGTTCAGAGCTGGGTCAAGTTTATCGGTGATAATCCAGGTTCATCGGTCGACAATCAAGATTTGTTAGTGCGGACGTATATGCCGTACCTGCATGTACTGTCAGTGTGTATGATATACACATTGTAACATTAAATTTGTTTCACCGTTCACTGTTTCAATCGAAGATAAATGAAAACTCGAAACTTATGCTGATTTATCTCTTCAGTTGATTATTTGTGTTTACGCGCCTTTATCGAACAGAGAAGAACAGGCGTCCTAACCCCCTACTCATCATGGTGCATCCACCAGTCCAATATGACAATGACTGATTGTCGTTGTTTTTTCGCGTTTACAAGCTCTCTCCAGCAATGAAGTATTAAGCCCGGTCTGCCCAGTCATGAATTAATATTAATGAAATTTGAGTGTCATATGGAACTCTAACGCAGTGGTCGATCGGTAATCTTTTATGACCATGACCCATCGTAAATCCCAGGCACATAGCCACCTATCAAGAGCGAGTTCCTAGAGCCGCCTCCTCAAAATATTATTGCTTGAAAATACCGTGTAATTTGAAAGAGTGGGGTAAATTCAGTGAGTGACTGACATAAACTTCTTTTCAAGTGGGGGATGATTTTCAGCAATATTTATTATGAAATAGTTAAATATTTCCCTTGTCACGGCGCGACGATTTAAATGGATTTTGCTTTAATAAAACAAGCTCTATGGGTTTTTGTGAGGCTTCGAAAAACTGTGGACAACAGATAACTGAAAGGTAGTACAGGACGCTACAAAATAATGCCCAGATAGAAAATGTTTGCCTCCTGTGAGACAAGTGTTCCCCCTGCTTGTCAATCAGCTGGAAAGTTCTGGCAATGCGCTTGAAAATTTTGCCCGAGAAGAGGCATGGGACCGCGCGCTCATCAGTGTAGGTGCATGGCCTATGTTAAGGCCCTGTATTGATTGTCTCGGCCTAATAAACTCTATCTTGATCAGTATAGGCATATTCCTTAAAAGGTAACTTGAAATTGCTTGAGTTGTGGTTGTCTAACCATCTGTACGAGTTAATAATTTGTTCGTAAATTTGTGATATTTGTGAAATATGACGTAGGTATCAGTTGCGGATCGGTTAAATCCCCCTTGAGCAGTCGGGATTTTTTCTTATATTTTTTTTCATACGATAAATCCATCTTGTGTTATACATATTTTTGCGTTAGATGAGACAAGGCGTGAAGACATGATAGTTACCGTGTTTTTGAATAAACAATTTATTCTCAAGTGCGCCTTTAGGAGCTTAACTTTCATACAGTTGTTTTGTCAAAGACAGTTGATTACAGTGCATGGCGTGCACAAAAGAGGGGACATAGCCACCACCTTTGTTGCCAGTCGGGGGAAATCACTGTAACCGTTGATTATGATTGAAAATTGCAAATGATAGGCGGAGCGCCAACTGATGGTGGCGCCTCCACCTAGATGGTGTCACTGACGAATTTCGACTTTTCAACTTCCGCTCGCCGCTACGCGCCAACCGATCATGGTGGCGCTCCGGCCCGCTTAGTTCTTGTAGATCACAGCCTCCTCCCCATGAAATCATTGGGGCCCACTCCAAATTTATGAGGCCACGCCCGGCACCAGTTTGCGTCTAGCCTAGCCAGGTTTTCTTTGCAAAAAAGGAGGGGTACACACCCTAGCTCCGCGTAAACCCCTCCCACATTTCAGTCGGAGAATTCGCAGATTCGCAGAAAATGGGGTCATGGCTACCCCACTGCTTTATATGTATGCATACATTGACATCGGAAAGTTTCAACTCAGGGGCAATTATTAGGGTGAGAATTCTCATGGCAGGGGCGGCGCCAGCCGCGTCAGTACGAGGGGGCAGCGGGTCCCCGACGGGGGGTCCAAGCGTTTGTATTGGTGATTTGGTTTGGAGTGACATGGGGGTGCCCCCCTTCCCTTTTGGAAATTTGTTCACACCTAAAACCCCTCAGAAGCAAAATGGTGCTATATACGTACGATATGTACGATGTTCTAGCATGAATAACCTATTTAAAATAATTCATTTCTTACCAACATATTTTTTTTAATTCACCCGACTACGGAACTGAAAAATTTGTAAATTATTCCTCCAAATGCATTTTTAAAATTACACGAGCTATTATACATTTCTTAAAATAGAGTACCGGTACTCTATATTAAAATCATAATTTGTAGGCCTACTCGTTATATTATTATTAATTTCTTGCACTTCTCCGACGTGCGCAGCGCAGCGTACTGACAGTATGAGTCTCGCCTATTTATTATTATTTTTTTGCTTAGCTTCCCGACGTTTTTTCGCTTTGCTCCTCGACGGGGGGAGGGGGGGGGTCCATTGCTCCCCGACGCTGGCGCCGCCCCTGTCTCATGGGGCCCTGCATGGTGGGGTCCTGGGGCAAACCCATGGCGGGGGTCCATGGGGCAGCGCCCCCTGAAGCTCGTGGATTTGGGTTCAGAGTGCGTAAATTTTTACCCCTTTTAATTAGACTACCGTGATTAAACACACCTTTATAATAAGGATTTTTCAGGTGTTATTAAAAATTATTTATATATTTCCACTGTCTGTCCTTGTTTCTATTAATTTTTTTTCTCAGTTTTTTTAATATTTATTATTATTTTTTTTTTTATGCCAGTCCGCCGCGCGCCACTTGGACTGCCTCCAAGAGCCACAAGTGGCGCGCTCGCCGCCACTTGAGAAGTCCTAAAGTGGTGGCGTGTCACTGTACTATTTAGTATTTAGTATATAGTAGCTAATTTCGCAACTGATCTTAATCTTTTAATAAGCCACGCATTGTATATAAATTATACTGTATGTATACAGTACGTACGTATCGGCTTGACTAGCTAGGCGGCGGGCATACTGTTTACAGTGATCTTATGATCTGTTCGAAGTTATGAAATTAAAAAACCTCAGCTGGGTGCCAAGAAGGTTCACATCTGTGTCACAGAGGCATTTTTTCCCAATCCATTCATTATTACCATGCAGTACCAGTTGATCAGTCAAGATTGGCGTTAAATTTTTCATCAGGTAGGCGATACGCTAGGTATGTTTTCAGGTCCCTTCTTTACATGACGTTTTTAGGGCTATAGTGTTAGGCCTAGGTGGTACCGAAAGTCGTTCGCTTTTATGTTTGATATCTTGAACATACACCGTGCATATTCTGTACACGGTACATACTGGTGCCGTTTTATGTACCGAACGAACTTCGGTGCACTCGATATTATATAACCTATAATAAAGGGAGGGAAGGTGTATAGACCACAATTAATTTTTCCATTGACTTGCACACTAAATTTGATATTTCCTAAGGCCGTAACACCATGTTAGATCTCGCTAATGCTAGCCCTCATATGAAAGCTGACAATGATGGCACATACTTTACCATGCCTTCACTGTTTACATATTTTTGCTAGGAGGAACAAGTAAACCATAGATTTACTGGTTTGAAATCACCTTCAATTTTCACCATTTCACAGCATGTGTATAGTCCAACTATATCTCCAATGCCTTTTAAAGCATTTCTTATTAATGAAAAAATATATATATATCGCCTTTCATGTTAAACCAACAATGTATATACTAATTTGACCTCAATTGACCCCCGTTAGCCTCAAAATTTTACCAAATATACATATTTCCCCCAAAAATTCACAGTTCATAATTATGATATGGTATGGTAAAGTTCATTGAATCCAGCAAGGGAAATTACATTCTTGCAGAAAAAATACATAAAACAGTAAGAACAGTAAATAAAACATGAGAACATTTGAAATATTGAAAGTGTCCAGTAAGCAGGGTAAGAAGATACGTAACATGATACGTAATATGGCAAGAAGAATAATTAAATCTTACACGACGAGTTAAAAATACTAATTACTTGCCCCAGAAAAGATGAGGGGTATCCATTGGTGGTCTCATTCTGCCACTACGCGGAAAAATAGAATGATTAAACTTGTGATACAGGGGATGGCTAAACATCACTTAACACCGAGGTAAGTTTGTTACGAACCAGTCTTTCATAAACTTGATCCACTGTTGGTAAACCCATCCTAATAACCCAACCTGCCTGCTTCATGTCATCAGTAATCTTCTTAGATGTCTTATTTGTGTTGCCAACCAAAAATACAGTAGATCATATCATGCTCACAATCACAAAATATAATGAAAATGCTGGTATATACCGATACACCGATATGGGAAAAATATATAACATGCACTGGTGCCTTACATTTTCCATGCACAATTGATTTGCACGGTTGATTTGTTTTCCCAGGATTTTTTAACTCTTGTGGATATTTTCAGGGGCAATACAGTATATGGCAGCATGCTTTTTGTTCATTACTATAGCTGAATAGGTCATTTAACTTTCAAAAGATCAATGGTGGTGCCCCAGATTTGATGTCCAAACTGAAAAAGTGTTGGCAATGAAAATACAATATTTTGAGAGGTTAAATATTAATTATTAAAAAATGTCAATGGAGAGCATCATTTGCATCTAAATATATATTTTTTACATCCCAACGTTTTTTATCCTACAAAAATTTCAGCCCACAAAATTCTAGTTGTCCACCCCCCCCACTTTCACCCCACTTTCCCCACAGATCTTCAAGACTGGTGCCACACCACTGTTTATATAGCAGAACTTTAGCACTGATATGTGACTGAGTCCATCTTAATATGCCTATTTGAAAATGACCATTACCATCAGTGATTTTAATAGGCCTACTTGTACATTTGAGCAATTTCAAATAGTAACCAAATCATTTGAGATATAGTTTAAAGAAATATTCTGATATATCTCTACCATTTTGGCATATTTTAATTAAAAGTTTGGTAGTACCAATTAAAGGTAAACAACTCTTGAATGGCTAGAGTATGCTAGAAACCTGCTAGATTGGCCAGCATCTTTTGCTGTTATGTATGGAGATCCAACCCATCAAACATTTCATGAGTGAGTAGCGATCGATTGTGGTCTGTAAATATTACTTTGGGGCAAGATTATTATCTCTTTTAAAGGACAACCAGCACACATCTTTTGGTGTCCTGTCCTTATCGGATGACCAACATTCCTTCCCTGCCTGCATACATAACAAGAAATAAACACAACTACAGCCTATCATTTCGTTTCTGTTTAACCAAGGCAATTTGTTACATGTATGTTTTATTTCAGTGACAATGGCAGAAGAATATGCTTCTGTCAATTCCATGGAGAAGAGCCCTCTATTATCAGCTCAGACAGAGGTAATTAACCATGGAAGCCATGGTGACGGTAAGTATTAAATTTATCTGGCTTTCACAATTTTTTCCCTTCAGGACCCACATAAGTATTAGCTTGACCCATAGCTTGATCCCATTCATGGAGAAGCACATGATGTTGTGTCATTTATTTTTTTTGGCTCATACTGTACAGGTATATGCTTGAATAATTTTAACCATCAGTCCACAAATGTTCCGACTGATATCGTGCATTCAGGCTTAGTAGGCTTTTGATCGAACTTAGACCAAGTGATTATTGGGTGATGGCCGCCATTTTGGTGTATGTGGAATTTTAGGTAATTACCTGAAAAAAATGTTAAAACTTAAAATACTTTAAAAGCCTTGTCCTACAGCATGTACTGTGTTCATGGTCTTCATGAATATCAGGTCAAAGGTCAAAATTGTTAGACAACAGGGGTTCGTTGAGGTGTTTCATGCTAGGTTCAATCAATAGTTTTATAGTTAATAGTTTTAGGTTCAATTAATAATTATATAAGTGGTAATTACCAATTAATTGTTACGATCCCATACTATAATTTGTATGAGCTGCTGCAGCATTGGTGCTTGTTTTCATGATCCACATGAATCCGGTGCACTACTTTCAAATGATCCACATGAATCCAGTGCACTACTTTCAAATGATCCACATGAATCCAGTGCACTACTTTCTGGTTATTTTCTGTCTTAGGTTGTAAATCTATGCCGTAGCTCTTACAGCTGACCCTAAGTGATTCCAAGATAAAGTGGTGGTATTCTTCAGAGTTGAAGTGGAATTTAGGGAACTAGAAGTAATCTCTTTTTGGTTCCTAGCTTTGGCAAAGGAACCTGTGCATTCAACTTGGCATGTGTATGTGTGTGTCTGTGTGTGCATCTGTGACACTTGCTTGGGTACGCTCTATCTCAATAAAGAAAAGTTGGATTGAGACACCATTAAATTTAATCAAAGTTATCAGATAAGCTGCCCAGTCTAGAAGATTTCTAACCTACTCAGGGCGAGTATTGTTTGCCTTTAAAGCCTTACAAACAGACTGGGGGCGACAAAACCTTCAGCATATCCATAGTGCGGAACTAAGTGGTAGGACGCACAATCATGCCACCATGCAATAACCATGCAATAATCATGCAATAATCATGCAAGTAATTTACAGTTTCACTGTTTTAATTACATATCATGTATCACCTTTTCAGGATGACCAAAGACAGTTTGGCATTCAGGAGGAGGCCTACCTTTCCCTTAACGAGTTGAGCAGGGAGCTTCTCCAAAACTCCAGCCGGCAAGCGTCCGAACAACTCCAGCCGGAGCTCGACCGCATACAGAAACAGTGGCACAGTCTGAACGGTAGCTTGAAGCAGTACGACACTCATCTGGTGAAGGTTTTGAAGGAGTGGGACTCCACCGATGAGTGCATTGTAGATTTACAGGACTGGCTCCAGCAGGTGAAGGAAGATTCCACCAATGACGTCCCATCCCAGTACGATAACCTGTCCAAGGAACGGAAAGCCTGCAGTGTAAGTAGTGATAGGACATCTCTCTCTGGGAGTGGAAGTGGGAGCCATAAATGTTTGGGTCGACATCCAACCTTAGAAATATGCAATCATTACCCGCTGATATAATATCTCACTCAACTTGATAACGTAACATCAAATTTATGTTAGTTATAGAGGCAGTGAAACATGAAGTGTTTGCATACACAACTCTTTCAAATTGAAGACGGTGGACATACAAATCTTTTCTTCATTCTGTTGCTTTCTGATATGTCAATCAAAACAAATCAAAGTAGTTCACGATGTCCTTAAAACAAGTGAGTAGCCTGAAGAGTGACAAGATGGGTACATAACTCCCTTCCCAAGGGAATGGTACATGGCTCTAGGGTTAATGGCTCCAGGGTTCATGCTGTGGAACTAGTACATGGCTCCAGGGTTAATGCTGTGGAACTAGTACATGGCTCCAGGGTTAATGCTGTGGAACTAGTACATGGCTTCAGGGTTAATGCTGTGGAACTAGTACATGGCTCCAGGGCCCGGGCGGGCCACCTTCATTGCAACATGGTACACCATGCTCGTTCCCAATTTTAACGTTCGTCGCAAATCTAGGGAAATGCTTCCCAAAAAACTACCCTTTTTAAAGTAAATCTAGGGGATATTGTCATAATTAATCCCTTTTTTAACAAATCTATTCTAGGGGTTCCCTTTAGGGACCGTTCACAAGAAAATTTATACATGTAGGTGTTATTTTAGAGGCATTTTTCCCGGTTTAGTTATATATATACATCCTTAAAGCTATGTTGGAAGAATGTGGTTATTATCTGATCCAAAAATATAGACAGTGCAGTTTTACTTACAGTTACAGTAGGAATGTTAAGAATTTAA
>JAODFY010014736.1:0-13100 GCA_027580055.1 Paracaudina chilensis | reverse complement strand
CCCCCCCCCCCCCCCCTCCCATCAAGAGCATATAAAAATGGGAAAAGGGAAGAAAAAGAAAGCAAATCACATTGACTTTGTAATAAAAGTTACCAGATGAACACCAACCCACAGTATTTAAATGAATACTTTGTTTGCCAAAAAAAAGGCTTTATTTGTATTTTTGCTGGGCGTGGGCAAGCGGCCTCGTGGATGGGGCACCTTCTGCAGGTAGTATCGGTTCTTTCTTAAATTGATAGATTTGAATTCCGAAAAAGGAGAAATCCGAAAAAATATTGAATCCAACAGTTTGAATCGAAATTTTAGATTTCCCCTAATTCCATCAAATTAGATTTATTTAAGAGAGTTCATGCCGGATTTGCACCTAGATTGCTCATCCTCAAAAGACGAATCAATGCAGTCATATTCAAAATGATCGACGGCTCCTTCAGAAATATCAGACTCTGGTTTAATTCCTGGGTATCCATATTGGAAGCCACAATGATACTAAATAAACCTTGTTCTGGTGTAATCTGGTTCTGGTAGTCCTCTCCGTGGCTCTGACCGTGCTCAATTCAGCCCACGCTTATTCGATAAATATAATAAAAAAATCAATTAAGCATCTGGCTACATTTATGCTACACTTGGACTGGGAAACTTTTTGTTATTATTTTTATTTTTTCCATAACAATTTGAAATGGTATGCCAAAGTTAATAATATTTGTAAAATTGCATTGTACAGCAGCATTTGTTGCTCGAAGACTCTAATATATTCAATTCAATTTATGTCACAAATTGAGAAACTGATTTCAAAATCTATTGCATGTGAATTTCAGCACTCATTGTAGTTTTTCTACCTATTTTTTTTTATCGGAAAGTGTGGTTTTCCATGGGACTATTCCTTTAACTATTAATTATACACGTGCTGCCTTTTCTGGGTGAGTCTATGCATGTCAACTTGAAGGCGCACATAGCACGTATATTTCCTGGGTTGCGGCATTTCATGTAGGACTCTTAAATTTAATCTGCCCTCCTATAGTTGCTTGCAGTGTAAATATAATTGATTGCAATGTACATATAGTTGCTTGCAGTGTACATATAGTTGCTTGCAGTGTACATATAGTTGATTGCAGTGTACATATAGTTGATAGCAGTGTACATATAGTTGATTGCAGTGTACATATAGTTGATTGCAGTGTACATATACTTAGATGCTGAAACAGACGCGCGATCATTCAACCAACAATTTCTTCCAAAATTGTAGCCCTAGTTTGCCTCTGACAATAAAGGTAAGCAAATGTTATAGAACTGAATCAAATGATCACCCAATCTTCCAAGAGAGGTTACCTTAGAGAGGTTACCTTACAGTTCATTAAAAAGTCTGCACCTTGCCTAGCCTATCTACATCGGCTTGTCCATCCCTGATGTGAATGTGGAGCTTGTCCATCCGTAAAGGACGATAGTCTCTCAATGCAACAACTCCAACTGCGACGATGAATCAACTGTTTAGCATAAAGAAGTTTCCTTTTCAAGCACAAAGCAAATATTTAGCTGAAATGTTGGAGAGGTTTCTCTCGTCGCCATTGAAGGTATCAGCCTCGCTGGATCTTGAAGAGGTTTATTCGTCGTGAAGAGGCGTCAAGTTACAGCTTGTGCAAGCGGTGTACTTTAGCCGAGCGTGAGTTTGTATATTTCGACGGTGCAGTCACTTCTTGTCGGAGCGACAACATCATCAAGTGGCATTGCCAAGCACCTTACGCTTTAATTATCTTCTCCCTCAGTTTTATCAAATTGAAACAACTCGAACTAGCCGAATCGGTGAAGGAGGTTTGCTGGGCTGCATCTAAGACACTGATACTTGTTTTGTTTTTTTTGTTTGCACATGGGGTCCTTTACCTCCTACAAGAAGCAAAATGGTTGCTCCCATTCTCTCTGTACCACTTCATTCCGGTCAACTGGTTACTATATTAATTTGTACCGTGTACAACATTACTCCTGGCAAACCATTACTCGTTGTATTTCATTTGTCTTGGAACTCCATTACACATATGACACTCCATTATTCCTATCAATTAATAAAACTTGTAACATCATGGTACATCATTATTCCTCATACCCATAGCGTTTGGTACTCCATATCCATTGTACCTATATTCCTGGTACATAATATATACTTTATATACCATAACTCTTAGTACTCCATTATTCCTGGTACGTTTGGATAAATTATTTTTGGTAATTCTTTACTCTTGGGACTCCATTATTTCGGTATCGGTACTCCGGTAATATTGTATACATCATTACACATATTACACCATTGATCTTGGTACTCCATTACTTTTGGTACTACATTAATCCTTATACTCTATAGTGTTTTTGGATAACATAATTACGTTTGGTTGATCGTTACTTTTTTAAAGCATTAATCTTAGTACTACATTATTCCTTGGATAAATTATTCTTGGTATTCCCATACTCTTTGATATCGGTACTTAACTTCATATACACCATTACACGTGTTACGCCATTGCTCCTGGTATACCATTACTGTTGGTACTACATTACCCTATACTATATATCTGTATGATACCGTACCCTATATTACCCTTGGTACCACTATGGGGTTTTATTACGGGGTATCAATGGGATTTATTTGTATAAAACCCCTCACATTAATATTAATTAATTTGCTAAATTGTATTTATCAATGATTCTAATTCGTAATTGTCAGTTTAAATGTATTGAAAAATCAACGGGTTTTATACTTTCATATGTCGGCTTTCATATGTCGGCTTTCATATGTCGGCTTTGATATATCGGCAGTGTGAACATGACACCAAACAGGACACAATCGGGGATCTCTAGCCTACTATAAGTGCGCCATGTTCCTTTTCATTGTAACCGCACGAGCATTAATGTGTACCGGTATACTATATATATAACCCCCATTTCTGATGAGTCATATACACTCAGACCAATGACCGCTTACTCTATACAAGCTGTTACGCTCCTGACATCCCCTAGAGGCAGTTTGCAATCTGAGCTAATTGCTGGGGGCATGACCGCTTTCCTTTATTCCCGTAAATGACATTAATGACCTCTCCATTGTTGGATCTTGTAAGCAATGGTCAGTTAATTAACCATGTCACCCCAAGGCTTACGTGACCTTATAACAAATAATTGCGACCTGGAACTGTCCATGCACGCTCAACTTTATCCTTATTTAATATTATCGGCTGGAGATTAATTCTGTAATGACCTGTCTATATGACTGGTAATTGTTTTAAGCTAAACTTTATTCAAGGCTTGGTTTTCGGTTGAGTTAATAACGCAGTGGGAAATACTTTTTCATTTCTGGAAAGGGGTAAAAAATGTACAAAATCCGGGTGGGTTTCCAGAAATGAAGTATTTCCAGACCCGTTTAATATATAAGGGGATATATGACTGTTATGCCTGCTTGTTAGGCTTGTAAGGTTCATGCCCAGTATATATCATAAGGACCAATAGGCTGGTAAGGTTCATGCCCAGTATATATCATAAGGATCCAATCTCCATTGAACGAAGACACTGCCGTGGGTCTTTTGACCAATAGGCTTGTAAGGTTCATGCCCAGTATATATCATAAGGATCCAATCTCCGTTGAACGAAGACACTGCCGTGGGTCTTTTGACCAATAATAAAATAAATTGTTACCAGTTCTCGGGCTAAGCTCTGAGGATTGGGTCAGGGATTATCAGTCTTTCAAGCTTCATTGTTGCGATTTAGAGATTTCTTCCCTTATCATTGTGTGAACGTTTTAGGCGAAACAGCGCTTGCAGCAAAACGATTGTGAGCATACGACTGTATACACAGTAAAGCGCGTATTGTAAACATTGGTATGAAAATACATCATCAAGCTCTCATTCAACTAGCCTATGATCATGGACCATAACACTATGGTCATTCTTCTTATGTTATAGGCTGGTTAAAGAATATATATGATTGCAATAGCAACCCAATCGTCAGTTAATATATCCACTGTTTTAAAGTACCGTAATCAGGTTAACCACATCATTTATTAAACCCTCGTGCCCACAATTCTTTCAAAAATTAATCGAATGAGGTTTCAGCCAATCAAAAAGAAATAAATCAAGGTGTTTATGAATACGTGACACATATTTTACTGACGGATATTACATGTTTACTACATGATACGCATGAACTGTACGCAGACACATGTCTATTTCATAATACACACGTACAGTTTAAGCATGGTAAGTTAATTGACATATAGGTATATATGCATGATAATTACATGATGAACATACGTACACGTATCATGCCAATTATATGATAAACATACGTACATTCACGTATCATGGCAATTACACGATAATCATACGTACGTATACGTACCATGATAATTACATGATAAACATACCTACGCATGTTTGTGTATTATATGTTATTCCGATGTTACAAGCTTGTATGCTTTACTGTACATACAGTTCGAGTCCACATGCATGGCTATTACATGATGATCACGGGTAAGTCATTCGTCGTTTGTTCGTAATGCAATGATAGGCTCATCCGATAAATTTGACAGATAAATGAAATCAAGATGGCGCTAGTTGATTCTTCCCTCATGTACATCATCAACGAATCTTTTTCTGACTGAAGAGAAGTCGAGACAAATGAATGTTCAGAATGTCGGCATCTGTCTATTTTAAAACTTAATGAGCATTCTCACTGGGTTAGAGAAAAATCTGAAGAAATAAGCGAATGAATACCAGCAAATAGGGCTTCAATTTGTTGGAGGTGATCGAATGGTGTTACGTAATTTCAAACTCATACCGTTGGGCGAAGTTTCTCGACAACATTTGTGCACAATGGAATCTATTTTGCATATTGGGATGATTGAAGGAGATAGAACAATTCTCTCAGAGGTATTATGGGTGCTGGTAGAGCTGATTTAATCCAGAGTTCACTCCCTCCGATGAGAGTCAAGCAAGTTGAATGAAAAATATATGTGTTTGAATGTCAATACAAAAGTCGTAAAAGGCGTAGTATTATTCATTTGTATTATTTCTTCAGTCAATCTATAATGTATACAGAGTGACGTAACAACCGACTAAATCATTAATGTAACTCATTTGCCTCTGTTTGCAACATGCTCATATTTTATTTAATGAAAATAACCGGCTAATGCATTGTCGTCGAATTACAAAGCCTGTCAAACATCATTCTATCGTGTTAAGAATCCTTCTCCAGGATTGTAACGTGATCGGATCGCAGTTATGTAGAAAATATTTACCCAATTAAACCAATTAATGATAAGATGGACGGTTGTGGTGAAACATATCTGACGCATTGTTGTTTGTCCTGCACTGTACCTGACAAAACAAAACCATGTGGGCGATACTGAGAATACTGGTAATTTAAGAAAGTAATTGTGGCCTGGAGGGGAATACCAGGGTTCCGTGCAGACCGCTGCCGTTGGACTGTATTGTATTTTATTCATATGCAGCTTGATGAGTTTACTATGATGCATTTGTTAATGTTTGGGCGGGGCAAGCTCCCACCCCACTCTATGGGTGGGGGTGGGCGCATTGTGGGTTGTACGGGAATCAGCGTACAGAGTACTGGCATTTTTTTCAAACCAAATAATTATTTAACTTATCACTGATTTATGCATACCTAGATCATTGTTCGGTATAGGTAACTATATGTGAACATGTTCAGTACTACAAGAACACAATGATTATGTTCCTTCTTTGAATTCACACTGCACTCGCCGTGTGTACCCCTATGTCTTAAGGTTTATCACCCCCTAAAACTAGCCATGTGCGCTGGTACCCCTATATATTAAGGTTTATCACTCCCTAAGATATATCTAACGGGTTTATATTTCACAACTTAATTAATATATTAGGCTTAAGCTACTAAACATATCACTTAAATTAATAACTAGCCTACCTAGCCTAACACACAAATTAGCAACTCTGATGAAATGTTCGATCAAGGTTTTCAATTATTCATGTTTTCAGGGTATTCGTATTACAGCAGTGGCGTCGCCACACTTTTCGAAGTATAGGAGACGCAACATTTCATGTATCACTTTCCACGTACCATAGCAAAGTAACCGTTACTACTTGTTTTGTTGATACATTTAGTCAATAAATCAGTAATAATGTGTCGTATACACAAACGATATAACCGTTTATTTTCTATAATATTGTTTTGGTATCATGCAATCTGCAGCTACGGATAATCATTAGAAACAAACCCAACGAGTAACCTTATAAGCTTAGTAAGAGGATAAAAAGATACACAAGACACTGCAATCGGCCTCGTCCAAATATCATGCTCCACTCTCAATATATCAAAGTTTAAAAGGTGTTTCTTCTATGGGACATTCCTTTTGTTAACCTTTATTTACATTCGTATAACGTGGTGATCTTTCACAAACAAATGACACACTTAATAAAATATTGGCTAGTTCTAGTGTAAATATGAATAATAAAATAGAGAAATAAAAAGGGATAAACAAATCCACCCTAGCTTATATGAAAGAGGACAAAATCATCGTCATCTCTGTTCCGTTCTCAAGATATCAATGTTTGAATGGTGGACGTTCTGCGATATGGAGGCTGCCATTTTGGAGACAAGTAAGTCTACATTATTATGACATCACAGAGCCACTAGGAGTCAATATCTTTTTGTATTGCTTGTTCCTTCTTCAATGGGAAGTTTATTTTGTAAAAACATTTACATACATTCGTAATACGTGGTGTTCTTTCACATATAAATGACCAAATTATTAAAATATTGGTTAGTTCTATTGTAAATATATGGATAATAAAATAAGGAAATGCACGAGGATATTGACTCCCAGTGGCTACGTGATGTCATAATAGTATTACACTTTGTCAGCCGTCGTATCACGGAAAGTCCACCATGCATTCAAACATTGGTATCTTGAGAACGGAACAAAGTTGTCGATATTTTTGTCATCTTTCATATAAGCTAAGGTTACCTGTTGGGTTTGCTGATCCTTTAAGTTAGTGGTAATGTGACGTCATAATAGACTTGATACAAGTCATTTTGTTAAACAAAAATACTTGGTAGCTAAAGGCACCACTTACGGGAATCAATCACGGAGATCGGGTGTTGATCACGAAAATTACAATCTGGGAAAAATCATGATGATACGGAAATCAGTCAAACTTCACGGAATAGTAAGTTCATCACGGAAATTAAAAATATATAATGGACTTTCAAATACCCAAGTTGAGACGAAACTCAGGGACGCCCAAAAATAAAACAAAATCCATCGCATCCGAAAATACAACAAAGTTTAACACTGAAAATGCATTTTTTTTTACAAAAAGGAAAAAACATGAAAACATGAAAAACGGTGGAAATTGCCTTTAATGGTAGCCTTTATATTGCTTAAATGTACTTTTCAAACAATGATATCTCAAGAACGGAACAAGATATTTGGATGTTTGCAGTGCCTTGGGTACCTTTTTAATATAAGCTAGAGTTATTTGTTGGGTTTATTTCTACTTGAACTCTGCGAAGTGCATCATTGGACATGGCCGCCTAGTGTGTTAACCTTAAAGGTGGGGGTGCAAGTAGCGAATTCCCATGAGTTTTCGGTGACACGGAAAACTCACAGATTCCTAATTTAATGTTAGTAAACTTTCTCACTGAGGTGTTTATATAGTTAGAATATAGAAAATCTGACTTTTTGGTACGTTTTGCTACTTGCAACCCACCTTTATTTAAATAATTGTAAGTATAGCATAGCATAGTTCTACGCCATTATCATAGTGTATGGGATATATAAATGGAAAGCATATGGAACGATATTGGCTTATAACTGTTTTCACATGCGTTACATAACATCGTTTATCAAACATTAACACCTTAATGTATACAGGGATTGACATGTTCACATTTTATTAACCTATGCCTATTGTATCGTTTACTGTATCTTAATGAGTTTTCGCCTGTTAGATGAAGCTACATGGGGTAACGCCTCCAGCGGGTATCATGCATATAGTCGCCCATTCATTGTTATGGCTCGTTGCCACTATGTCTCACAACAATGTAGATTATCTCGTTGTTTGCTGTTCATTGACCAAACGTTTTCTGTGTTGTTAGTTCCCGGGGCTAATCAGGCTTGAAGCTGCCTTTGTTTCAGGTAATTAATGAGGGCTGAAACCTTGGTCATTTGCCTGGAAGGGTGAACATAGTCAGCCAGTAGGGGGGACACTCTGGTTGACCTTGTTAGGTTTTTATACGTTACCTTTCTCCCACGGTGCTGAGCCGGTGTGCCAACAAACCTACGGGCATGCTGGGCGGGAAGGCCGACCGATCTGACAGTCTAGCGACTCACCTAGCCTAGGGAGTAACACACATATTCTCACATATTCTCAGTTTCATACACGACATCACAAACATATCACACCTTAGAACCGGCTCTGACAACATAATTGCTACCTTAAATAATATAGACAATAGATGATACTCGTGTCATTCAATTCCATTTGGAATCCACCAAAAGTTATGGAATGAATATATGGCATATTATGTTAGGCCTATAACATTAGGCCTTGACACCGCAAATCAAGAAACATTAGTTTGGATTAGTTTAACAGTTGTGGCATTATAGATGTTCCTATAGGCTTGATTTAAATATTCATTTGAAAGAATGTCCAGCCAAAAACCAAAATTTGTGATACATATTTTGTGAACAGGTGAAAAACTCAATGGTGAAAGTTTTATGACAATAAAAGGTTTGGTTGTTGATTTTTTTTTAAATAATAAGATCATAATAATATAAATTACCGGTAACATTTTAATTAAACATCTGGCAAAGTTTGTGATGTACCAGATGTATCTAGAAACTTATTTTAATCATTTTCCTGAAATATTTGTAGAATGTGCAGAACATTTTAAACCATTATTAACTTGATACCCTTTCAAATTGGTAGAAAATAAATTACAAAGAGTTTGAAATGAGAAACGTGACAGGACTGTACTGTTGACCCTTCCATGTCCTCATATACAAGGGCGAATACAGCATGTCCCCATATACACGGGTGAATGCGGCATGTCCCCATATACTCGGGCGAATACGACATGTCCCCATATGCACGGGCGAATGCGGCACGTCCCCATATACAAGGGCGAATACAACATGTCCCCATATACACGGGCGAATACAGCAAGTCCCCATATGCACGGGCGAATACGATATGTCCCCATATGCACGGGCGAATACAGCATGTCCCCATATGCACGGGCGAATACGGCATGTCCCCATATGCACAGGCGAATACAGCATGTCCCCATATGCACGGGCGAATACGGCATGTCCCCATATACAAGGGCGAATACAACATGTCCCCATATACACGGGCGAATACATCATGTCCCCATATGCACGAGCGAATACGGCATGTCCCCATATACACGGGCGAATACGGCATGTCCCCATATGCACGGGCGAATACGGCATGTCCCCATATAAACGGGCGAATACAACATGTCCCCATATGCACGGGCGAATACGGCATGTCCCCATATACAAAGGCGAACATCATGTCCCCATATACAAGGTGAATACAGGGACAGGAGAAGAGAGGGTGTGTTGAATGCATAAATGGGTTCCTGAGGATATAGTGGGGTTCGTTTCGTGGAAACAGTCCTACTGATGCTTGCAGAGTCGAAGGGGCGCCCCATGGATTCGCTACTGCTGTAGATAGATAGAATGGTCCGTTACTTGATTTGGTAATAATCCTTTTATTTTTGTTTTTCTGTGATTGTATGATTCTAAGGTCACTCGGGTATGTATAAATAACTTAAATTTAAATGGGCAATTAAAAGAAAATAACTAAATAATAATAGCTGGATTGATACCTATTCAGCCATAGCTGGATTGATACCGGTACCTATTCAGCATAGTATATGGCCTTCATGATTTATTTAATTATACCTTATAAATACTCTTGAGATGTTATGGCATCTAGGAACTGATTACTGTTACGTTAGTTTACGTGGCTTGAGTAAACACGGATAATCACTGTTGTTGCTTGCCTTACTCAATAAAGTCAACTGAATTCCTCGTTGTATTGTGATTAGTGTCTATGTTATTAGCGTATTATGTGGTATAGCTTGCTGGTATTTGGTCTAATCACCTCATATCAGTTTAGACTAATTTCCCCAATCATTTCAGTCATCTCATATACGTCACATCGCTGAATTGCTCAGCTGCGTCGGTATACAGATGGTTGATCTTAGTCAAATTGAATTCTACAAACAGCTCTTATTGTAATGCACAAGTTCCCGCCGTATATAAGGTTGAACGATCGCTTTTACGCGAACAAAAATAGCTGTTTTGTTTCATTAATGTGATCGCATGATGCTACATACGTTTTGTCACACGAAAAGAAGCTGCATGGTTTATTTTTGACATTTCACAGGAAACTTGGAGAAATTATGATTCACGAAAAGTTCCGCTTTTGGGAACATTTGTGATTTGCTTTACATGTTTCAACACTGCCACTCTTATGATCACTGCCCACATTATTACCGTGCATGGTGTTAATGTCACACTTGTGGTTAATTCCTCACATTTGTACGTCTTGCAGTGGATAGAGACCTGGTGCTAAGACCACCATTGCGGTAGCCCAATGGTTGCGTCATGTATTGATCATAGGTGGTGTGAACACCACCAATGTCTTCACAACCCACACAATTACGTCATATACGGGGTAGAGGTTGGATGACCAGCCCCCGTGATAAGGTTATACACTAAGCAGGTGTGCTCAGAATGATTTGGCTATATTAATGCATTGACACTCGCCGCACACATACGTCTGGTATACCACGGGTGAATGTTTACTCCAGGCAGTGTTGGGACGTATATTTATACCTGCTTGCTTCCAAAACACGTCTGAAAATATCTTGCTATTTCTGCCCGAAAAGGTGCATTTTACGTTTTTCATCGTCATCCTGAAATGACAAATGAGTTGCCACTGCCTTTATACCGATTATAGGCGTGTGAACGACTACGCCGAGAAGACTGGTCCAATGCCTACGTCCCAATGGTAACAAACCCCACTACTTTATGCCGAGCACAAAGCGACTACATGGCTTGTCAAACACTCATATTTATGGGACTGTTGTATGGTTAGTAGCCCGGTTAAAACTATGCTGACCTGTAATATTACACCAGGACACTGCCGATTAATTTATGCAACCTCACTTGCCAATCAGGATAACGTATTCGCCATACTGTTACAGAACTTAAAGCTATACTGAGCTCTTTGGTTTCATACAGTTCTTGTATTTTTAGGAAAGCATGAACGGATTAAAGAATTAGATATGATAAAACCTGATTTGGAACGCGATGTTTGGTCTCATGTTGCGATTTCATGAACGGATGCGTCAACCAGCGATCGTTACGAGCCTACGGGCTCGCCAAATGATCCGCTGGTTTGTGTTCAGTTACGATCATGGAATTAACTCAGCGGGTTTCAGGTGGTGTTTATACCCGCCGGTAGCTCGGTCACTACGGCGACGGTGCTTAGTTTAACCCGATAATTTAATAACATAATGTAGGAGAAAATGAGTTTTCACGGTTTACTTGATTGCATAATATCACTCAGAAATGTGATCGGGGACACACCCTTTAGGTTAATATTATGGTAGAACGAGAACCAAAGACCCATAAAAGCTAAGGCAGATACCATAATATGAGGAATAAAATCCAGGGAATAGCGCCCTCTGTTGCACCCTGGGGGAATTAAGTGCGAGCCCGGTTTGGTTACATATGTCCTCGCTAAAACGTTCGAATCTGTCGAATTTTAGAGATGAAGAGAGAACGAGATGCAATGAGTGAAAGCTGAGATGAAACTTGAACCAGGAGACAATTTGCAAATTGTTACAGACGCTTTGGGTAGGCTACTGCGGGGATCACTCCCTCGTACCACTGGGAGCAGCAAGCGCTGTTATTTAATCTCCGCGCCGTATATGTTAATCCGCAGTTGGTTCTCGATTTGAACTGAAAGATTATGATAGACCGATGTAGTCCGCTGACTATATCGACAGTTATAATTATCATATAGTAAATAGCACTCGCCAAATACGCAGAATTTATTAATACCTTGGTATTAATATATATTTCTACAAGACTGAAAAGGGGAAATGAAAATAAAAAGGAAATGAATTAATTTATTCATAATCTCTGATTCTTTCTTTTAAAATCGAAAATAAACAAGAGCCATTCGGGGTGGGGAGGTCTATCTCCCCTCCCCCATCGGGGAGAAATTATGATTTCGTCGAGGAGAACTGGAGTAAAAAATTACATCATTGTATGTTTTAATCATTATGATCATTTTATTATAACTTGGTAAATGTGACAAAACTTAAACTGTCTCCGAAACATGGTGTCAGCCGCCCCGACAGACATTTCAACGCGGCCTTCGATAGGTGTTAGGCACGCCCTTCGCGCGCAGTTGCAAACATAGCGACCGCCATATATATATATTCCTGTAAATATATACGAATGTAGGCCATCATCATTTTACCAAATCAAGAAGCAAAAAGTCACACAAAATGGTGCTTCTTATGCAATTCTGTGTGACTTACGCTGCACATTGCTAGCTTCTCATGTAAGTGAACATTTTGAATCTTGAATTCCCACACATACATACGTATCAATACACCGATAGGCATACCAGCGTGATGGATCTTTATAAAGGAGGTTTGGCATACGGTAGGTTGACAAAACCCTTTAATTAATGTTGTCTTTTTGCCAGTATTAGACATTTATATATAGACCTAATATTAATAAAATGTTCAGCCCGCTACGCACGCGAGTGCCTTTATGCTCGTCATACTACGCCCTATGGTATGGGGTACCTCTATGCTCGTCATACTACGCCCTATGGTATGGGGTACACCTTTATGCTCGTCATACTACGCCCTATGGTATGGGGTACACTTCGCAAATGTATATTTCTACCCTGTTGCTATATTCATCTTCAATTTGTTAAATGATATATCCCCTTCAATCTTCAGTAATTTTTTTCATTTACATAGTAGTATTCATTCGTACCCTAGTCGCA
>JAODFY010014626.1:0-13108 GCA_027580055.1 Paracaudina chilensis | reverse complement strand
CTCTCCCTTCAACTGCCATCTCTCCCTTCAACTGCCATCTCTCCCTTCAACTGCCATCTCTCCCTTCAACTGCCATCATTTGTGGACTCTGCCACTGTTTCTTTACTACCACCTCCCTCTTCATCTGCCACTGTCAATCTGCCCACTCTTTCTTCATCTGAGATAACGTGGTTACAAACTTTATGTCACACACATACACACACACACGCACATACATACACACACACGCAGGTGTACATTACATTCAGTGCGAGGACTTCATTGCAATTTCCTTTATCCTAACCTAATAGACCCTAACCTTGACAATACCCTAAACTTTGTTTGTCTTCCGAGGACTTGAAAATCCCATTGTATTTCTTCCGAGGACCTCTGACATAATTACACTACATGTCCATACACACACACTCCAAGTTGATCGCATAGGTTCCTTTTGCTTTCAGCAAGGAACCAAAAATCACTGAATAAGAATAGTAGGCCTATTTAAAGCAACGACTCTGGCTTCACTGAAAACCACAAAATGGTAATTATTAGGGGTGGGGGCACACAGTATGTTTTAAAAAGTTAACATTTGACTTCATACCCATATATGGTAACCTAACAACCTACTGTCTATTTACATATAAGCTCAGGCTTTACAGATGCTGTTTGAAAATATTAACTGTGTGACATTTTTGGCTTTCAAACTTGGGGAAATGTTGTAAAAATTGTTGTATAAATGTGAATCAAGAGTGCATGATTTGTTCATGTTATTTCCATTTATCATCTTACAATGTTCAGGTAAGTACTGGAAAATATCGAATACAAGCTGTTTATTGTTATTTTAATGAATCAATGATTTATGCATTGGCAGAGTTTTTTCAAATATTTCCACATTTTCGCCCTCTTCATTTTGTAAGGGTGATTCTACCAATGTGTTGGCAAATCGCCCTAGGGGCGATGTGATGGCAAGGAGGCTTCTTCCAACGGGTGGGGGACAAATACTGTGTGAAAAATTCAATGCCCAACCTGTGATACAAGCTCAAGCATCACATTTACACACATGTATACATGTCGACTTGACTTTAAAGTGCATAGGTTCCAATGATTGACCCAACTGGTAACCTTAGCTTATTATGAAAGAGGATAGAAATACATACTGAAATCAGCATTAAAATTTAGTGTTTCCGTTTTCAAGATATCAATTGATGTGTGAAAAATGACTTGTAGTAAGTCTATTATGACATCACACTGCCACTATCCCTTTGTATCCTTTTGTAGTTCTTTATTTAATTATCCAATTTAACAACATTGGTAAATTACAAGATGTACAAATGTATATACTAACAAACCTAATGTCCCATAGAAGAAGAGAAGTTAACTAGAGTTTAAATTTTATGTAAAGAAATACAAAAGAATACACTCCTAGTGACACTAAGGTCATCATAGACTTACTCAAGTCATTTCCACCCAAAATATGGCAACTTTTCTATCACTGAAAATGCACAGTTTTTATAAACTTATAGTGATAATGTTGAGTTTGGAACAAATTATACATTTGGATGGTTCTTCCAGTGCCTTTGTGTATTGTTTTCTCCTCTTTCAAAGTATGCTAAGGTTACCTGTTGGGTTTGCTTATATCTTTAATGGAGGGAAAAAAATAAGCGGAAGAATGCTTGCACATTTGTAATGTTCACTGTAAAATAGGATTGGCAGTTGAACGTCCTGTGAACTCCCGGTTCGTTGATTTTATTCAGTTCCGTGAAACCCTCCAGTGTATGTTATGTGTCGATCATTCAGGCACGATTTCCAGTCAGTTCACATTATAAAGATCCTCAAAGGAAGGGCAGGATGTGGATTTATATTAATGATGTGGATGGGGCCAATTAACCTGTCATAACTGTGATGTGATTTTCATGCGCATGTTTTGTTTGAAACATGCTACAAGTAATATAAAAACAAGAGTCTGGTGCGTTTGCGGTGGGGTAACCCCAAGGCCGATGGCTAGTACGATTGTTCATTGAACTGTTTGCACAGAAATCACACAGAAAAAAACAGATGCTGCAAACACAACGGCTCCTGCTGCGATCACTCATTGACTGATTTAGTTGCGGCTGCCTGGCGGTTTCGGGTTCTATTTACACGGAAGTATTTGTCGTTGTACATTTGCTTGCTGTGCAGGGTAGAACATGATGACAGAGACAGACATATAAATTAATCTTGCCAGGATTGCAAAATCTGGTATACCCATACAGTATGTATACGCTTTCAATTTGGTCCTTGTATATATGCAAAAAGGGGCATACATAACTCCCACATCACCTCTGGAGTCTGCCATTTTAAACATGGTATAAGGGACATCCCGCCTCAGAACTCGAAAACCAAGCAATGCTGTTCCATTTTCCACGGTGGTCTGAACCTGTGCATTTACTGCTATGGGTATCGTACGGTTTTAGTGTGAATTACAAAATATATATACTTTAAGGTGCGTTTACTTCAGAGCCATGCCAACAGCCAGTTTCCCCCAAAAGGTAATGGTATATTCCATTTTGCATCATGAATATCATGAATCAAAATAAAGTTTTACAATTTATTTTAAATTTGTTGGGATTATACTTGTATTTTACTTTCAAGCATTGTGACATATTTTTCCACTCACCCCAAAAATAATAATCTTCTCCCCTGCCCCAAAATTATACATATATAACCATTATATAGCCAAAGTTAATACAACTTGAATAATACCATGACAATATCACTATGGCAGCTCTGTTGCTTAGTAACCATTTGAATACTCCATCTACGCCATCAGTAATGTTGTTTATGTGATTGATTAAAATCATATGTTGTGAGGGCAGCTCAAACTTTAGACACGTAATATCGTGAATGTCACGCTTGAACAAGTGTGCACAATCTGAACGAATCGGTATAGAAGTAACCTTATATGCAAAATACAGTGTTGCCATGTATTTGCCACTCACAGAACGATGATGCTACAGTAATGTTGGTGGCATGATTATTGTGTAGTATGTGTACATTATTGCTATCATTATCACCATGACTACTGGGGTGGTGTCATGAACATTTAACGATTAGCTCTGCAAATATTTCACAGGAACGATGTAACATAACATGTAGTTGGCCACTTTCTGTAATGTTTCAGGAACCAGTGATAGTTAACAATCAGTACGTAATTTGTCATTTTCACTTTCTCTTGATGTACTGCATGAATGAATAATACACAGATACATGTACTTTCTTGCGATGTCTGCTTGTGTAGAAGGCACATGAAAGATGTACATGAATTGTGTGTACAGTACAGTACATTATTAAAGTAAGCTTTATTTGAGGGGGAATGATCCTGCAACTGTTGAATTGGGGACTGGGGATGGTGACTTGATGGTAGAGAGAAAACAAAAAGACAGGAGGTTATTAGTCGCTGTCACTGTACCAGTAATATCACTATGCAGCAAATTTTTATAAATTTTTATAAGCAGATAAATATTTGTGTGCCCGGGGGAGGGGGTATTAATTAATTAATTGGATAGGCTAAAACATGGATAAATTTCACCACTTCCCCCTATTGGTGCTATAGCACCATACATCAAATTTCAGTCTGTATATTTCATTTTGCCATGAGAGGTCAATATCAGTACATAGTGGTATAAAAAAAAATACTGTAATTTAACTCAAGATTGCAAAGTGGTTGGAGGATGTCAAATTAAAAAGACAAAAATGCAAGTGGAAATAATATATTCTCCGGTCACCTTTACAGTTTGTTCATCGTCATTAAATCCATTAAAGGAGGGTTTTGCTATAAAATATTTAATGATCATTCTACTTGCAGATTTAACTAGCAATAACAATACAACATTACATTACAGTATTAATCTCCTTCAAGTTTAATTTGCTTCAAGGTATAATTATACCTTTATAATTATATGCATTTATAATTATATACATTTATAATTATATACCTTTATAATTATATACCTTTATAATTATACCTTTATAATTATACCTTATAATTATTCTGGTACCAAAGTGAATTTTACAGACCACCCCATTAAATTTTTGATTGGCCAAAGCACCATACGTAACAGCAAATTAACTGACCAGTCTAGCAGATTTCTAGCCTAATCGGGACAAGAGTTGTTTGTCCACAATCGTTGGTTGCAACTCTGGACAGTAGAGGACCTCAGCGTTATGAAATTAATACTCAAATTATACGGGGCACAGTGCATAAATTTTATGGATCAGTTGACATTTGTCGGGGAGCCTAATAGATTTATTCATTGGTCTTGGAAGTAACCGCCACTTAACTCAATTTTCCATCCGCAGCACATATTCCACAGAATGTACCGTGTGAGCAATATTACATTTTGGTTGAGTACCATTTTCCAGCATTGGCCTGGATGATTTGATCAGATTTTTAATTTAATTTTATTGGGGGGGGGGGGGGTCGATGTTTCGTCTAGGTCATGGTTTGCCGGCAGCCATGAACTTAATGTAAACTTGATTTATTGCTGGTCTGTCAGATGTGCCCGTGGGCTTTGGTAGATGTGAATTGATAGCTGTGACACCAGTGAATGACTGGATCTATTTTATGAAAGGTGGTACCCGTGTCTTGGTAATTACAAAACCAGTTTGGCTGCCATTTAGTACAAGTTTTGCAACATGTGAACATTTTATAACTACAGAATATCGATTGATTGCTGGGTAGACTTAAAGTAGTCCCCATGTTCACCTTCATATTAACACCACACTTTTTATCAGACGTTTACTTCTTATTAAAGATACTAATACCAATGCCGATGTTATTTGAAACTGTTGTATCTTCCACGTTTTAAAGGAGTTTTCATGTCACACAAAGCTTTCCAAATTTTCTTTTGAACACTCCCCAGTCTTCTTGGTCCTATATTCATATACAGTGTTATATTCACCATTTTATTATTCTGTTTTTATTATTTTTTATTATTGAAGAGACTGAACTAATGTTCTAAATCTTTTTATCAGACGTTTACTTCTTAAGATACTAATACCAATGCAGATGTTATTTGAAACTGTTGTATCTTCCAAGTTTATTATGCAATACCTAGGGCAAAGACCTTTAATAATTATCTTAAGTCCTGCGAACGTCTCGTGTTTCACTAGCAAACAAATTTGGCCATCGTAAAAAAAAAAGTCCCCCCACATAAATTCAAGAGAAAGAAAAAAATAATCAGGGCGGGCTTGACTCGTTGGCGTCATCATAAAATTGAAGCTATTTTCCTTGTATGGTAATTTTGCTTTTTTCTTATTTACAGCAAGATTCCCAAAGCATGCATCAACCCTGCGAGTAGCTTGACCAGTGATAACCGGCACGTTGGTTGATCCTACTGATTAAAAATTTGACAGAAATCTTGCAATGCAGCTCAAGGCGCATCTGATCATTCCGACGATGAGGGAATAGCCTATCCGTGGATTTGCATTGACGGCACAAATTTTTTCGAGCATGTGAGTATCAATCGATATCAGTCAGAAATTAGTCAGACTCTGGCAAAGGCAATATTTTTGTTCGCTGCAATAATTGTGCGGGGTAGGTTTTATTTAATATATATATGTGCATGGGAGGAGCTTACCTTCGGGCTTGGTAAAGGTGGTGGTATACAGCTGTGCTGCATGTGAGTATCAATGCAAACTTTTTGTGTGTGTGTGTGTTTAAGCAATATTCAGGGTTCATTTTTAACAATTTTGTCATCATTATACCACATCTTAATGTACTGTATATATAGCGTGACAATGCATGAAAGATTCATAATTTGCAACAAAACTATATTCTTCAAAAAGACAAATTATGTATATCTCCCAGTAGGTGATATCTACCCTGTAAGCTCTAGTTCTGCAATAAAGGTTTGGCGGCAAAATGAAACACTCATACAGTTATGGCTCAATTTCTTTGCAAATAGGGTGATTTACGATGGGAAAGATCCAGGAAGTATTTTAATCGTAACTTACAAGGGAAAACGAATTGCAAAATCTCCTTTTGGTGAAAGAAGGGAAATTCTCAGGGCTCAAACCCTGATTATTGCTTGTGAATTTAAGGTTTGCTTGTGCATTTAAGGTTTAGTTTTAATGTGATTAAGTGATAATTTTGGTCTTTGAAGTGCTCTTCATTTAGACAATCTGTGAGTGAGAGTGAGAAATTTTACCAACTCATTTCTCTATTCTGTATGGGATTTAATACCCAAATCATTTTTTTTTATCCCGATATGTTCCATAGTGAAAATAACATATAAACTATAGCAGCACATTTATGCTGTATTACTGTAATTTAACATATATACAACACATAACAGAGTTCATCCACCCTGCACAGAGAAAGTGAAAAGACATCAACTCTTTGAATTTTGACAATATACTCCCCCGAAATCAGAAGTGAGCAATCACTTGTTATGAAATGAAATTAATCACGTCACCATTGTGTATTCTTTCCCCCAAAGTGAAAGGGGATGAATCACGATCTTGAGAACGTTATAGGAGTTTTGCCGGCCTTACAAAACTTGGTTTAGTATATTTTAGAAATTCATTCGTTAAACTTGCTTGATGAGTAAAAAGAACTCAAGAATTTCATCTCCTGAAAATAGGTTTTAGCTATGAGCAGGTACCCTGTAATTTGGTTACAAAATTGCATTTATTACCTTGTATTTGGTTACAAAATTGCATTAAAAGATAGTCAAGTGGAAAACTTTCTGAAGAAAAAAAGAGAGGAAAAACTACATGCAGTGGTGAAAGTCGCATTGCTGAGATATAATGGATGGCTAACCCAGTAACCCCCCCCCTTCTCCCCCCAAAAAATTAACCCTCCAAAAGCAAAAATCATATGAAAATTCTTTCTGTCCTCTATCAAATAAAGCCAAATTCCAGGTCGGTAGGTGTTTGCTAATCTCTTTTGTGTGCAGTATGTGTTTTTAACATTTTTGCAAAGTGTGTAAAATTAACACCATTGAAGGATTAAAGACTAAAATTAAGGCTAGAAATCTGCTAGACAGGTCAGCTCGTTTGATTCGTTCGACCAATCACAAATTCCATGTGGAGGTCTGTGAAATTCACTTTGGGACAGAATTGTAGACTTGCAAGGCAATTAGATTGAGTTGGTTACATAATTATGGCTTCATGATTGGGTTTATTGTAGTTCAGAATCATCCCTCGATGCCCGTCTTAAATGTTCTCAAGCAATCGACATTCTATAAATGTGAGAAGGACAACAAATCTCTTTCCAGTTGGGGGTAAATTAGTCTCCACAGTCTTGAAGAGCTTTCAGAGACACCTCATTCCCGAACTAAGCTTCCTGATGTATGTGAGCTCACATGTTGTCGAGGCACATGAGTTTTGTATACTGTGATGTATAAATTGAAATTGTCACCTGGCAATATGATGGTTTACCAATGTTGATGATGTTTTGACACCCATATTGGCGACACATTGACATGTCAATGAAGTACTACATTTGAATCTTGAATTGTCTTGAAAAGTACTAGGAGTTTATTTTGGCCTCATTTGCCAGAAAATGATGCTGAGAGTGCAATACGGAATTAGGTAAATATGCTCCAATGTGACAAACTATGTATGGACTGCATAATCATAATATCACACTAACAGAAAAGTAACATTTTGCGGCCTAAACCCATTTTTGGCCGATTGTTCAATATAAATTACTTTATAAAGTTGTTTTATTTTTCATTAAGAATGTACTGTACAGGCATGTTTAAGGTTCTGTACTCAGTGTAGTACTTCCCCCCCCCCCCCCAATAAGACCACCTCTTGCTCTTTCTCTTACTGTATTTACAATGCGGTGCAAAAATGTAAAGTCAGTAGGAACATAATCAGCTACCCCCTACACCCCCAACCAGCAATGGTCTACACCCAAAGGGAAAAACAAAACAAAAAACGACAGTGCGTAGAAGTTATTCATTGAAGAACACCAAGGAATTATATACAGTCCTTACATTGGCACAATGCCCTTCATCGTCGTATGTCCGCTTTAAACATCACCATTTCCAAAATAGCATTCAGTCATGTTGTTTTGCCATGCGTCTTCCTTGCCATGCCGTCTGCCGAATACCGATGACATTTTTGCCAAGCAGCCTCAGAGCCTTACGGTATTTTAAGCCATCACAATGTAATAACTGCCGGTAGAATATTTACAAGAGGATCATTATTCCAAATCCAACCCCAGATGTCTTTGAAGAAAATTTCTCTGTCTTTAAGAATTGAAGGAGACTTATAAAACCTGATTCATCTCAAATTCAAAGAGGGTATAAAAATATTTACACTATATATATATATATATATAATATATATAATAATAATACCCTACAATATATATTTTATATTATAACTATCGTTGGATTAGGGCAAAATTACACAGTATAAAAAACGCAACTCAAAAGGGAGATCAAATGTTAGGGGAGAAAATTGGCTCCGCTTTATGTCTCACAAATTGTATTTGCGGCTTTTCCTGCATATTTTTTTTTTTGGAAATCCATCTAGCTAGTTGTACCGTGACCGGATGACTCCCCCAGGACAATTCCCCCCGGACATTTATTGGGGGGTGGGGTTAGGGTCAGTGGTTAGGATGGGAGGGAAGGGGAATTGTCCAGGGGGAGATGTCCTAGAACTAGTAACTAGTACATATTTTGGTGGATTTTCATGATATTTTAACTTAATGTTCCTTTACATGGTGGGTTGTACCTGTTGGGGGTATGACTTGAATTTCAATTCTATTGTTGATATAGTTGATATTCTGGCATATATATTTCAGAAATATTAATGAGCATATAATCAAAATAGCTGTACTATTTGAGAAGACCCAGAAGTTTGATCATTGTGTGAACATACTGAGGATTCTGAACTAAAACAAAATTGCCAATTGCAAAAAAATTGGAAATTCTAATATTAAAGGCAATCACCCAAAAATTAAACAATTTCAACCTAATTAAATATTCTTGAAGACATATATCACTTAAAAACTACATGTTTATACCCTTCTATGTCATTCAGATTGTAGCTTCATTAAAAATGTAACAATGAAACATGTTTTTTGAGAAAACGGCCAAAAAAAAATAGTTGATGAAAAAGGCTCTGGATACATGGAAGATATCGTGCAGTTTTAGTGCTTAAGTTTTCCTCCCTGAATACATTTTTTGGAAGCTGTTTTGAAGTCATTTACTGCTAGGGAATATATCTGATATTTACACCTGGCAATATAGGACAAATCATACTTCAAAGGAGTAGTAAGAACCCAAAAAAATAATTTGGATTCATCATGGAATATTGAACCAGCTGAGAAGTATTCCTGTGTACGTATGTAAATATATATCATATCACACATGTGTATGCTCACATGTTATATCTACGAATGAATGGTCATTCGTAGTGTTATTCTCTGCACTATTGGTGCCCTTGTTAGAAATCCTTTCACTTATTGTAAAGTTTACTAGTTTCAATATCGTTTTATTCACAGGATTCTGGGCAAAATTTATTTGTTATTTTGTATGAATATGAATTGTGGGGGTCACGATGTTACTCTAGAACATTTATTTTGGGAATGCCATATTATTTCATAATTTATTTTTGATATTGAACAATGTATTTTTGGGGTACATAATTTGCTTTAACAAAACAAGGTATCTTTTCAGGGTACAAACTGATGTTACAGTATGTCACCAAATAATTTTTCTGATTTTTCATTTGAAGTACTCTATTTTCAGTAAAAAGATTAAAAAGGATTGCCAACTACCAATGATTTTTTTCTTAATAAAGTTCAGGTTTGTGCTGAAAATTGAAAGATGAAAATTACCTGTACTGCATTTTAATAATAAATTGCCAATTTCTTTTTCAATCAAGGTAATTATTTGTAGAATATTTAGTTATTGGCATGTATGCCCTAAGCTACTGTATTTCTTAACAAATCTGTATATACTTTTCGATTAGGAACTTGTGTTCACATATAAATCAAATTGTAAGCATATATACTGGTCATACAGATGACAAATAAGAATAATTCTCGTTATTGAACAATGCATTTTTGGGTACACAATTTATTTAACAAAACAAGATATCTTTTCAGGGTACAAACTGATGTTACAGTTACAATTTTTCTGATTTTTCATTTGAAGTACAATATTTTTAGCAAAAAGATTAAAAAGGATTGCCAATTACCAATGATTTAAAAAAAAAAATAAAGTTCATGTTTATGCTGAAAGTTGAAATTACCTGTACCACATTTAATAATTGCCAATTTCTTTTTCAATGAAGGTAATTATTTGTAGAATATTTAGTTATTGGAAATGTATGTCTTTAAGTTATTTCTTAATGAATCAAAAGATATTAAAGAAACAAATCTTTTAGACTTTTCGATTAGGAAATTATATGCACACATAAAACCAATTGTAAGCATATGCCATAGAGATTACAAACCAGAATAAATGAGTGGGGGGAAAATATTTTAACAAAACAAACTTCCCATAGAAGAAAAAAGAAAGAAATGGGTCAAAATTATCAAGGGATACAAAAGAATGTTGATTCTTTTCCCCCCAAACTACGGCAACCTCTGTATCGCAGAAAGTCTGCCATTCAAACATTGATATCCTGAGAATAAGATATTTTCATGCTGATTATGAAGTCAGTAGGAACATATATACTCAGCTGCTCCCTCCACCCCCAACCAATTTATCAGTGCATGCCCATAGTACTGTGCACCATTGGTACACCATTGGTGTATGATTAAACTTCATGGTACCTGTACATACAGTACATTTCAATCGCCATGCAAATTGTCAAATAGTTCTGTGGTGCCCAGCGATGTGCCCAGCAGTGCCGGGCGCCAGATGGTGATTCCCTGTTGCTTTTATATAAAAAGCAGAGCCTCCTTTTATTTTTTTAATGTTATATAATTCATGATTTTTTAATGTGTGCCTGGCGGAAATTGTCAGTGTCGGGTGGGGCTGCCTGGTGCCGCCCGGCGTGGGCACATCCCTGATATATCCAGTTCCCATTCTTGTCCCATAATCTGTAATTTGGATATATTCAGATCTTGGATATTTGGAGTAAAATAAAATAAAATTTGTTATTTTATATATATACACTGTTTTATTTCGCCTTGAGATTGGGTTGTGCTGCTACATTAACCCTCCGAAATGGACAGCATCTGATCGTTGCATCTTAATCCTCGTCCTTGTTTATTCCTCCGATGACACTAGCTAGCTCTCTGTGTGGAAATGTGAGAGGATTTGAGAAAGGCTAATTTAAGAGTGAGTCACTCGTCTTGGATGTGTCTTGTAATTTGCCAATGCTGAATAGGTTTTAAACTGTGCATTAATAATGGTCAGATGGTGTGAGTTTTAGAACTGGGGACAAGTGTTGTTTAAAATGAAGTGACTCAAGAACGATGGAGTGAGTCATAAGTGTTACTATGAGTAGAGGCTCATCTTCGGTGCAATTGTAAAAAAAAAAACTGAAAAGACTGTGATTATTGCCGCTTGCTGAAAGATCCGCATGTCAAATGGCCGAGCCCACTGGGTGTTATTGGTGATTCATTGAGGAGGGAGATGTAGCCCGATCTGACGTTATTAATATTGAAATATTCTTATAGATGATTTGTCTGCCATCATCGAATATATATACTGGTCACGCTGGTACGTAGTACAATATAAAGGGCATTAAAGGCACACGAAAAAGGACCACGATTTTAATATAGTGATACAGTATATATATATTATATATCGTGCAGTACTGTAACTTGGAACATACTAAAATCATATTATGATCATATTTAAAAAAAAAATTACATCATGATAATCTGATTTTTGTTCAGGATCGTGTAAAGTTAGAACATCACCAGTTTTAACATCATCATCATGTGTTGTGTTTTTTGTGGTCCTTAGTTTCATTAGTTCATCATCACATGATATGACATCATCATTATGTTGGTGATGTGATGGTATACTAACGTTTTATAGTCCCTTTTGGGTGCATACAAGCATGCAAAGAAAACCACAACATGTGATGATGTATGTTCCCATGAAAAGCTTCCCATTTGACCATTATCATTAGTTTTTATTTTCATTACATCACCATGTATCTTTTGTAAATGACCGTCTATCTTTTGTACATGACCGTGTAAAACTAGAACATCATTACTGTATGCATTAACATCATCATATGTTGTGGTCCAATGCCATAGTATAATAACTTTGTTCCCTTATATTGCATGGTGAAGTACTGTACATTTACTATGTTTTTAATACACATCACCCAATGCCAAGGGTGACTTTAGACAGGCTCCAGGCTTGGCTTTGCTTCTGGATCAAAAAAATTCCTCCCGTGAGAGTTGAAAAATATATCGATGGGTTACTGTATGCTGATTCTTAATACCCAAGTGGTGCCCGTGAAGTCAATTTGAAAACCCTTACAGTATGCATAACATTTCTAGTGTATATTGATTGCTGAGCTGCATACTTTGGCATATAAGTGTAATTCAGAAGTTCACTATATAGATGACTCACAAAGTACCTCAGAGGGGACAATTCCAGTCAAATTAAAAATTGTCCTCTGGTTCCCCCCAAAATGGTACCCATTTCATCTGAAATCCCCATGAAGGGAGCCATTTTTCTCACAAAGTGGAGCTCAGCTCCAGCATCTGAAGACCCTGCAACGTAACCATATATAATGTTCATGCATTATTAGCAGGTCGAATTCGCCACTGCAATTACCGCAGCTAAAGCCCAACCTTATGCTCAATACTTTATCATTTAAGAAATTGCATCCTTTTAATGATGACAAAACCATTAAAAATAAACCCTGATTATTGCTTTAAATGTCAAGTTCATGGCTACTCAATAAACACAACTATTACACAACTACTGTATGTATGAAACAGCTCATGAATATTCAGTACACACAACTACTGTAGCATTGTGCTATTTTTTTTACTACTTGTGTACAGTTTGAAACAGCATGGACGATTATTGAGTATAGACACATCTTGTACTGTGTTACATCTACAATCCTCTACAAAAATGATTGGACAAAATAGTCATTAGCCAGCCGACTTTTTGAAATTTTGCCATCAGCGCACCCCCCATCCCCG